>SMDT01000655.1:0-151601 GCA_005392925.1 Aquilaria sinensis | reverse complement strand
AAGGAAGGAGATCCCGTGAAAGCGGAAATGGAAACAGTAGAACTTGTCCCAGGTCAATCTACCCGAATAGGGAAGAGCTTGGCCGAAGGTGACAAGAAAAAACTTGTATCTTTTCTACTGGAAAATAAAGATCTATTTGCCTACTCGCCGAAAGACATGCCAGGGATAAACCCTAGCGTAATACAGCATAGCCTTAAAGTTAATCCCGAGGCAAAACCTGTCCGGCAAAAGAAACGGAGCACCTCGGTCCATAAAAGTAACTTTGTCAAAACCGAAGTGCAGCGCTTGTTAGACGCTGGTATCGTCAGGGAGGTCAAGTACCCCGAATGGTTGAGCAACGTGGTTATTACCACGAAAGAAGGAAGCAGTAAGCTCCGGATGTGCATCGACTTCAGAAACTTGAACGATGCTTGCCCAAAAGACTCATACCCCCTCCCACCGATAGACCAATTGGTAGACTCAACTGCCGAATACGGGTTCCTAAGTTTCTTAGACGCCTTCAGTGGGTATCATCAAATAAGGATGGACCCCGAAGATGAGGAAAAAACCGCCTTCATCACCGAGGGGGGAACATACTGCTACGTCAGAATGCCCTTCGGGCTTAAAAACGCAGGAGCCACCTACCAGAGGTTGATGAGCAAGGTCTTTAACGACCAAATAGGGAAGAAACATGGAAGTGTATGTCGACGATATGATAGTCAAAAGCAAGCTGCCTGACGACCACGTCGCAGATCTAAAGGAAACTTTCCACCAGCTCAGAGCCTTCGGGATCCGTCTCAATCCCGAAAAGTGCATCTTCGGAGTGACCTCGGGAAAATTCCTTGGGTACATGGTATCAGAAAGAGGCATTGATGCTAACCCAGAAAAAAATCAAGGCTCTGCTCGAGTTCCGAACTCCTGCCACAATAAAGGATGTGCAGAGACTCACCGGAAGGATAACCTCTCTTAGCAGGTTTATTTCCAGGTATGGAGACAGGTGTCGACCATTCTTCAAGGTCCTCACTAAGGCAACAAAAGAGGAAAACAACCTCGGAAATAATGATCATCCTTGGAATGAAGACTGCCAAAAGGCCTGGGAAGAGCTCAAAATCTACTTAGCCAGCCTACCCACTCTGCGACAACCTCGCGTGGGAGAGCCCCTTGTGCTATACCTCACCGTCACAGAAAAGGCTGTGAGCTCGGTCCTTGTGAAAGAAGAGGGGCCGAAGCAATGGCCGGTCTATTATGTAAGCAAATCCCTGCATGGCGCCGAAGTCAGGTATCCTTTGTTGCAAAAAGCTATATATGCCTTGGTGCTGGCAGGGAGAAGGCTACGACCATACTTTCAGGCTCACCCTATCATCGGCCGAAGTAGTCTACCACTTCGGGATGTCATGAGGAAGGTTGATCATTCCGGAAGGCTCTCCAAGTGGTGTATAGAGCTTGGCGAACACGACATCGCTTATGAACCTCGGAAAGCCATAAAAGCTCAAGCACTGGCAGACTTCATCGCCGAAGTACCCACCACCGAAGACAGCCATCCGGATCCTGGCGAAAGTGAGGCCGAATGGACTTTGCATGTCGACGGAGCCTCAGGGTCCGAACACCAGGGAGCTGGCGTGATCATTAGGGGTCCTGAAGGCCTAGAAGTAATGAAGGCCATCAAGTTCTGCTTTGATGTCACCAACAATATGGCGGAGTATGAAGCCCTCATAGCAGGATTGCGCCTGGCCAGAAAAATCGGCATAAGAAACCTGAAAGCCCACAGCGATTCTCAGCTGGTAGTACGACAAACGGCCGGAGACTACGGGGCAAAGAACCCAACCTTGGCAAAATACCATGAATTGGTGGCAAAACTCATCCGGGAGTTCGACACCGTACGAATCGAAAACGTGCCTCAGCGAGATAATGCCGAGGCAGATTGCTTGGCAAAATCAAAAGCATGCACCGAGGTGCTAAGCCACCCAAGCATCACAGTGCTGGGCATATAAACTTCGGGAAAAGGCTGGCAAGACCCGATAAAAAGATATCTCACCGACAATATGCTCCCCGAAGACCCCAGTGAAGCTGCCAAAATTCGAAGACGCTCCGGCTGATTCTTCCTAATTGGCGAAGAATTATATCGGCAGGGATATGCAAACCCACTGCAGAGGTGTGTTGGCGAAGAGGATACTGAAATGATCCTCGAAGAAGTACACGAAGGCGCTTGTGGTTTGCACATCGGAACCGACGCCCTTGCAGCAGTAATACTTCGGCAAGGATACTTTTGGCCTACCCTGAGAAAGGACGCTAGGCAGTTCGTCCGGAAATGCGGTAATTGCCAAAGACACGCAAATATCCAGAGGGCACCCTCGGAATTGGTGACTTCGGCTGATTATCCTTGGCCTTTCGCAGTCTGGGGCATAGACCTCATTGGGCCGCTCCCAACAGCCCCTGGAGGCGTAAAATTCTGCGTAGTAGCAGTAGACTATTTCTCCAAATGGGTCGAGGCAGAACCCCTGGCGACTATCTCGGCAAAAGAAGTGCAGAAGTTCGTATGGAAAAACATTGTATGCAGATTCGGCATACCGAGGGTACTTGTAGCTGATAATGGGTCCCAGTTCACAGGTAAAGGATTCCAGGAATTCATCAGTGACCTTGGAACAAAAATGCACTTCGCCCGAGTAGCTCACCCCCAAAGCAATGGGCAGGTAGAAGTATCTAACATAAAAGATGGTCTGAAAAAGAGACTAGGGGAAGCAAAAGGGAAATGGACGGGAGAGCTCCAAAGCGTGTTATGGAGTTACTGAACGACACCCCGAAGAGCCACAGGGGAGACCTCCTTTTCACTCGTCTTCGGTACAGAGGCCATCGTCCCAATCGAAGTCGTACGACCATCGGTACGGGTGCAAGTATTCGACGAAAGTGGAAATGACCTCGGCTTAAGAACCAAGCTTGACCTTGTCAGCGAACACAGAGAAATAGCAGAGCTGAGAAGAGAAGCTTTTCAGCAAAGAGTGGCCGCGGCTATAAACTTACGAGCCAGGCCAAAGGAAATCAAGAAAGGAGACCTCGTTCTTCGAAAAGCTGACTTTGCACCCCGAAGGCCCTCCCACGGAATACTTCGCGCAAATTGGGAAGGACCTTATCTGGTTCTTGCCGAAGTACGAAAAGGCGTCTACAGACTCGGCGACGCCGAAGGCGTAGAATTAAAAAATACCTGGCATTCCGATTCCTTGAAAAAATTCTATGCTTAAGGTTTCGCGAAAGAATTGTGTTGTACAAATTTGGAAAATATGCTAAGCACAGAAGTTTCTTAGAAAAATTCTCAAGTATAAAAAGTGTACAAGCCAGAATTCCACGAAGGCGTTTGCCATAATAAGTGCAGATACGATTTCCCGAAGTCCCTTGAGCGATCACGTTCGGGAAAAATGGGAAACGAAAAATCTCGCGAAGGTGCTCGCCGAATTAAGCGCAGATATGATTTTCTGAAGTCCCTTGAGCGATCATGTTCGGGACAAAGGGGAAAACGAAACATCTCACAAAAAGACTTAGCGAAAAAATCTTCATTAAGATGAGTCGGCTTACAGAGAAGAAAAAGTACAAAAAGAAGAAGAAAAAGGCGAGGAGTCCTAGGACAAACTAAGGAATCTCTGCATCCTGAGAGCCACCAGCCCATATGTCCTTGTCCACCACCTTTGGCGCCGGAATAGAAGAAGGCAAGTTCAGGTGCTCAATCTTGGACCAGGACCACCGAGGCGCCTCGGGAATGTTTAGAGCCTCCAAGAAAGAGAGGTCCAGATCGGGGAACCTCTGAAGAACTTGGTGCCGAACATGGGAAAACCCGTCCTGGAAAGCGACCTTGGCCATCTGGTCAGACTTGTCCTTCTCGACCTCAAGTTCCTCAAGATCCTTCTCCAGATCTGCGACCTCCTTCTTCAGTGCCTTCATCTTCTTCTTCCTCGGCTCCTTCTTCAAAGAATCGACCTCGGCTTAGAGCTCGGCCTTCTCAGCAAGCGCCTTCGCCAGGAGAGCCTCAGATTCAGACTTCTCCTTTAGATGCGCCTCATTTGCCGAAATCAGCTCCGCCACCTGGGAGCCGAGGTCAGAAATCTTCTGGGAGGAGTCCTTCAAAAGTTTTTCTTTTTCCTTCTGGAACTCCCCCTGAAGGGAGGCAACCTCCTTCTCTGCAGCATCAGCTAGCTGCAGGTTCTTGGTGGCCAATTCCGAGCACATGGCCTTAGTTTTTCAATAACCTCTAAGGCCGAGGCTCGGAATGCCGTCTGCCTGGCTACCCGAACTCTGAGGTAGCCGGCGTACCCCAGCAGCTGCAAAGGGATAAAGGCGAGCTCAGTAAGCCAAAGAGAAAGCCAAACAATCAGAAAGAATTGAAGGGAAAAAATAGGCGTGAAGCATACCTGGGCAGCGTGCTCAGAAACCTTCGTGGCGAGGGAGTCATCGCCTGGATGAGCTTCCACAATGGCCCTAAAGGAGGCCTCAGTAAGCATCCCCTTCGAGATCTCTTTGGCCATTTGCTGGCAGTCTCTGGAGTACAAATTCATGTCTTCCGTAAACGACCAGAAAGGCTCCTTCGGGATCTTCCCTTGCGGGACTTTAGCATCGCGGAGCGCTCGCCTCCGGGCGTGTTCGGCTGCCCAGCCTGGAGTAAGTGACTCCCCTGTACGGCAAAAACAAGAAGCTGGTCAAGACAAGTACATCCCAAAATTCAAAAAATGAAGACATCACACTTTGCCTGAGAAAGCGAACTTGGCGGCACCTCGACGATGTCATCGCCAGAGTCCGGGGCCTCCTCGGTGAAGATCCCCTTGCCTTTGCGTTTACGCCGCTCCTCGACAGAAGGAACCTCTACCACGGCATCCAGAAGGGCCTGCGACGAGGTAGGGCTCTGAGGAAGGATGTCGGTCGGGGGGACATCGGCAGCAACCTCGGGCGGCGGAATGGCAGCAACCTCGGGCTCCTCGCTTGCCTCCTCGAGAGTTTCCGAACGAGAAGGGGGAATAGTCTTCTTCACCCATTTTGCCGAAGGCCCAGCCCTAGGCACTTTCCACCTTCGGGAAGTAGCCTTCTTGGTCTGCTCACCCTTCTCGACTTGGCCAGTGAAAAGGGCTTTGTAGAAGGCAGCAGTGCCGTCGCCCATCTCTGGAAAAGAAAGAAGATATTAGCGTGAGTCCAAGATGAAAACCATAACAAAGGGAGTCGGAGATAACTTACTCTCGAAGAAAGTTTTGTAAGTAATTTCCTCCCGAAGGAGTTGCAACAGCCAGGAATCCTTCCCAGCGATGGCAGGGGCCAGCATGTCGAGGTCCGTCTCGTGCTCCTTCACTACCCCTAACTCCCGAAGAACTTCCTCGATCATTAGCTTCCAATTGATGGGGAAGGGGTAGAGAGAGCGCGAAGAGACCTCGGGACCCCAGTCGGAGACAGCGCGGATACGTCCGTCGAAGTCCGCGAAGATAGGAGCCAACTCCGGAGTTAGCATTATCCTCGGATCTACGACGTCCATCTCCAGCTTTCCCTGAGCCCACTTGGTCAGAACATGCGACCAGGCCTCCTCCATCTTCAGAAAGAAAAATTTTTGCTGCCACCCTCGCCAGCTATCCTTGGTGGCAAAGGTGAACATATATTTTTTGCTCCCGGATCCCCGAGGTAGCATAAAATAAAAGCCACCCTTCGGGACCACGAAAAGCTTGTAGTACTGCATAAAAATAACAAAGTGGGGCTCTATCCCGAAGACGCCACACATGCAGATGAAGGCGTTGAAATAGCTGTACGAGTTTGGGGGAAGTTGATTTACGGCAATGCCATGGAATTGGCAGAAGTCGCAAATCATCTTCGGAGGAGGGTACCGAAGTCCGACCTTCAGTTGGGCTCAGAAAACGGTAACCTCATTACTACGGTTCGAAAAGCAAAATTGGTCAGAACGTGGCAACCTCGTAACAGCATACGAAGGAAGAAAGAACTTCTTCTTCCATTTTTCTAGTTTTTTGGGGGTGGTGCAGCAAGGGTGAGACAAAAAGGGTTGCCAGCTCTCGGGAACAGGCATGTTGGCTGAAAAATGAGTTCGAAAAAGGGAAAGAAAGCAACTTCCGGAAAAAATCTAAAAAACAGAGGATTCTAGAAATCAAAAACCCACCAAATGACTTGCCAAAATCTGGGTTTGAAGTCGCCGTCGTGAAAGATCGCGGGAAAAACCTCTGTCAGACAGCGCCACCGCGGAAAGCAGGGAAAAAAAAAACAGTTGCAAGCAGGGAAAAGAGCAGAAGCAAAACCAAAAAAGGAACTTACGATGGAATGGGCTATATATAGGCCGAAGGTGGGAAGACGAACCGGCGTCATAAGTACCCCTTGAAGGTGAACAGTCGCCGTAACTGTTCTCTGCGCCCAAAAAGATGTGCCCTCTGTAACCGACGCGACTCTCCTCCAATGACAGTGTGCCATGTGTCAGCCGCCGCGCCTAAATAGGGGACACGTCTTCTGACACCCCTAAAAAACTGGGACGCGCCACTCCAGACTGACACGCCTGGTCATGAGACGCGACGTTGCATAGACCTGCGAAAGGAGAAAGGAAAGAAGTAGGTTGCCTCGAAGACACCAAAAGACAGGCTTTGGCCGAACAGCCCATATCTTCGGGCAAAAGGTGTATCTTCGGCACAGGTTTTACTCTCTAAAAACTACCAAAGAGCATCCTCGGAAAGACTACAAACTGAAGTCTCCACTTCGGCTTTCCAAATGGGGGCATGTGATAGCCGAAGGGCTATCGCCTCTATCTGACCCGAACTTGGAGCGTCAGGAAACTCGAGGATACTATTAGCCCCCCGAGGTACTAAACAGATCACCTTCGGAGATGAAGAATTAGCTATTGCAAGCCGAAGAGGATCTCCCCGAAGACGAAACCCTGAATCAGGGAACTCCCCGAACTACGGGCATATTTCCCGAAGGGGCATCATCCGCGCCAGAGGACGACCTCGTGCAGGGACTTCGGGAGTACGACATGAGCATTTAAGGAGCCTCTGACATGTCGCCCACAGACGTTACAGGCCTCCCCAAATGGCGATCTGACACACCGGCGCCATCCAGGTCCCGTCACGACCTGTCTCGGCTCAAGGCTCAAGAAACCTGCCACCGGCTACTTGTCCCCTACGCCCAGAAATTTAGGAAAGATCTGACCGAACACGTGTCATGATCTGAACGGGCTGGATACTCATATAAATACCAGGGAATAAACCTGGGCAAAGGATCGATCCTTGAGCAGACTCCTCTCCTTGAGAAAACATAAACAGGCAAGGCCTTTCTACTTTTCAGGGCTCCTCCCTTATTTTCTTTCAGGACACTGACTTGGGCGTCGGAGGCTCTTCTCCGGAAACACACCCCGGGGACCTTCTGACCCCCTCTTCTGAGCTTTTCAGGTACGCTCCCCTGGGCAGTTCGGGACTCCAGGCGGTCTCCCTCTCAAGAAGTCCCTCTACAAGTCTCAATGTCACTCCACGAAGATGCTGACCGGCATCAGCCTCTTAAACCAATGTAAGAATAGCACAATAGATTTCTAGGGGGATTTGATTCTAAGGATGACATACCTTATTGTTGATTGTCTGATTGCTTTCTGCTGTTAGTAGTTAATTAGTTAATTATTTTTACTGCATTGGTTAGTTTAGGTAATTCTTAGTTAATTAGTAAAACAACCCTTAATTATTGAGTATAGTACACAACTTCATTCATTGAGAAAAATGATATTGATACTTGCTATTGTTATACTTTGATGATAGGTGCACCTGCCTGTGAGTTCACATATTTATAAGTATAGAGAGATTTGACACATCCACATTATTCATTAGTGTAGTCGAAAGAGATTTTTTTATGAATGAGAAAAACATGTCAAACTTTTGGTGTCGTTGTCGAGAAACATTTGTTGAGATTGTTGCATGAAAGATTAAGCTTTATCATTCTAGCCATTTATTTTATCACAATATTTTTCCTTAAAATTTTAGTTTACTTATTTCTTGTTCTTTTCTTGTAGAAAATTTTGTGCATGACTCATAGCCACTCTGGTGAAGTGATTGAAGCCAATCCAGAAATTGAAACAACTTTGAGAAAATTTTGCTTCATGAAGGTTACTGAGTCACAACTAGTATATCCTGATGTAGAGCAACAAGGAAAAAATCAAGAGCATTCAATCATAGAAGATCGTAATCAAGCAAGGACTATGTCTAAATATGCTAAGCCTTTTCTTGAAAGGATAGAATCAAGTATCGTTGGACTTCCTATTAATGCTAATAATTTTGAGATCAAACCGAATATTATTCAAATAGTGCATTATTATGTTCAATTTGATGGTTTGGTTGAATTGGATCATAGTGCTCACACTGCTAGTTTCCTTGTGATATGTGATACTTTTAGAATTAATGGAGCCAGTGAAGATAGGATTCGATTGATGTTGTTTCTGTTTTCATTAAGAGGAAAATCAAAGCAATGGTTGACTTCAATTCCAAGAGGTTTTATTGCCACTTTAAATGCTCTTGCTGAGAACTTTTTGTTGAAATATTTTCTTCCAGCTAAGACTGCAAGGTTCCATAATGATATTTTTGCTTTTAGTCAGATAGATTTTGAGACATTATATGAAGCTTGGGATTCAAGGATTTTTTTGAAAAGGTGTCCACATCATGGATTGCCTGCATGGATGTAAGTACAAATATTCTACAATGGTCTGAATTATGCTTCCAAGTAGGTGATTGATGCAGCAGCTAGTGGTACTCTGAATAACAAGACACCAGAAGCAATGCATGATTTAATTCGAGAGATGATTATGAACAATTATCAACAGCAATCATTATCTAGAACTAACCCTAGCAGAGTAGCCACAATTTAAAGTTCTGATGCTTATTCAGTTCTAGTAAATCACGTTGAAGCTTTGATGAGGGAGTTTAGAAATTTTTTTGCTAGCTAGAAGCAAGCTCTGGTAATGCAATGTGAAATTTGTGGAAAAGGACATTCAAGTAATAAGTGTTAGATGTAGAATTGGTTGAGAAAATACAAATAAGTGGACGATGTTGGAAATCCACCAAAGTTACAAAACAATCTATACAACAATGCTTGTAATTCGAGATGCAGGAATGATCCTAATTTTTCTTGGAGAAATCAGAGACAACAACAACTACCTGGTTTTCATCCTTGACCATGACAAAAAAGAAGACTGACTATAGAAGAGTTAATCTCCAAGTGTATGCAACATTCTGAAGCCAGAATTGATGTAACTAAGTTCGAGCTAAGAAATATGAGAGGGAGTATGTAGAATTTTAAGACTCAGTTGGGTCAACATGCTAAAATGCTTTCGAAAGGCCATAAGGAGTTTTACCACTCAATACTAAGTTGAATGTAAGAGGATTTTATAATCCAACCTAGAAGGTGAATGGCCATACAAATGTCAAGGTCATGAAAATGAAGGAAGAACCTCCTTCAGCTATCAGGGAAGACATTGGGCCAATGATGTTGAACCAAGCACCTCTTGGGAGGCAACCTAAGCGTCAATAGTTTTATTTTCTTTTCCATTAAGTCATGTTTTTAATTCTTTAATTTTCTATTTATTAGTTGGATTATATTTTGATTGTCCTGTAATTACATGTTCCATGCTTTCATGCAATAAATTAGGTCATTTTGGGAAGAAATATTATTCAAGGTGAGGAGAAAAAGCAATATTCAATTTTGTGTAAGTTGGCAAAATTTTTTAATTTTGAGTCACCAAACACACCCATGTTTAGGGTTGTGTCTAAAAAAAATTTTAAACAAGACCATGTTTGCTCTTCAAAATTGATTGTTTGAGAAAAATTTTAATTTTAGTTACAGTAGCCAAATACGGTTTATGTCATGACCATATTCTTAAGCGTGTCAGATACATATGGTTTATATCTTGCCAATGTTCTTACCCAAGTTCACTATGAATAAAAAAATAAAAAGTTAAATAAACCTAGAAGCATGACCATGTTCTTAAATGTGTTACTTAAAAATGGTTTTGACACATTCATGTTTGAAAAACATTTTTCTTTTATATGCATAAGAGTTTTAAGTTCCAGATTTTGAACATAGTCAATGTCAAGATTGTGTCCCTAAGCATGTTTCATTAACACAGTCATTTACATGCCTATGTTTTAATCTATGTTTTTCTCCTGTTCTTTAAAATTTTGAGTTCTAGACGCTAAAAACGGCCTTTTTCAAAGCTGAGTCCTTAAGTGTGTACATTAAACATGATCATCTTTACACCTGTCTTCAAACCTGTGTTTTAGCTCAATGTTTTAAAAATTTTAGGGTTCATACTGATGCTCTAGCACATCTTTGATATAGGACATGTTGGACCTTTGCTAGGCCTACGTCTGATTAGTATTTGCAGCATTTGAAGGATAAGCATTAGGAGCTCTTCGGAGTGTTTTTTCGGGGGAGGAATCTCCAATGCCCAAGTCAATATGTGAGGGATGAGTTGCTAGGAATAGAGAACAGATGGAGAGTAGGGCTCATGAGTATTACCTGGGAGCCTCCTTGAGTATTTATAGGATGCCAGGAGGAAAAGGCCGTTCTGCCCAGTCTGAGTAGATCAGGACACGTTTTCAGCCGGATTTGGTCTGTACCTTCGGAGAGAGGTGTCTCCAATTGGCTGTAGGTGTTTATGCCTAGAGGCTAGGGGCATGTCCAAGGTTTCTATTAGAGATCCCTCAACTGTATTTGTCATTTTCCCCCTATGACCCATTAGGGATCTGAGACTCTTTCGGACGTAGGATTTTCCCCGAAGGTGATTGGAGAAAGCCCATCGGTTGCACAGACCGTTTTCAAAAGGTATTTCTTCTGTTGGGGATGGTAGGCTTAGGTTTCCGAGGTTGGTCAAGTACACTCCCGAAGGCGAGGCACAAAGCCTTATCCCAAGGTTGGTCATATTCTTTTTTGAGGGTTGTGTAGAGGCTTATACCAAGGTTGGTCGTATCCTTTGTTAAGGGTGGTGTTAGGTTTGCTAATAAGAAGGTCCTGTGTGTGATATGGAGGGTTTTGGGAGCCAACCAAACACAGCACAATTTGATCGAAACCCTCTAGGATCCAAGTGAAACGGGGTAAATCGGGTGCTTAAAAATTTTCATGCCTAATTCGGTTGAGATATTTCACCTAACTGTAGAGTCGAATCACAAAAACTTGAACAGTTGATGTGTTCAAGCTCTTTATGGTATCCACACAAGCTTCTCGGGATCACCAAGCTTTTACCATGTCTCGGCAGATGCATTTCTCTTGTGCTCGCAGTGCTAGCTTGCGTCCTCCAAGGAATTGCAAGAGAAGAGTGCGGCTGTCCTTTTTGGGAGGCTAGGGCAAGAAGCTTGAATTTCTTAATAAAAGTTGTATTTATAGTGAGACTCAACTTCCAGGCCTAATGGGTTTCGAAGCCCTAATCAAATTAGGCTTCAATTTCGGGCTTAATAATGGCTCAACTTTTGGGCCCATTATTTCTTCAAAATTATTGTGAAACCATAACCCAAATAATTAGCCCATACACTCTAATAATCCAAATAGGTCTATGTGTGCGACCCAATAGGCTCTTACCATGTTGGCAATGATCATAAATCACATTTTTTATCATACGCAATGAGCAGTGTCTAGCAACACATCATTGCTACCCAAGTGACAAGATTGTTAGTGATTCGACTAAACCTTTATGATCATTACCGATATATGCCATTGTCCCTTTGTCCAAGATATCAAGACTAAGCACAAGACATGGAATGTGTCACTCTCATATAGCCCAATCTTTGGTATCTTGATTACCGAGTAGACCAACTTAAACTGATAACATTGATATCGTATATTAACTCATCTGAGCATGGTCATGCATTTTCTAAGTCTCACTCTATCAAGGGGCCCGAAGATATCACTCCCGTTACATGGGAGGGACAAATCCCATCTTCATCATAAAAATCCCTCCGCATGATATGTGACATACCCAATGTAATGCCCGGACAATCCAAATTGATCAGGTCCCGGGGTAAATGGATTGGGAGCCAAAGAATTTTGCTAATTTGGGAATTTAGCTCAATTAATTTGAGGAGACATTGAATTAAGTATGGCATGGGCATAAATGAGTGATGACCACTCTTGAAAATAAGCTTCGCTTAGGCCAAAGAGAATTAGTGGTGAAAATTTAAAGTGAGGGACTCAATTGAATAAAGGGAACTTTTGGTGGTTGGACTCAATTGCTCAAATGCGAAGAATTGAGGGGCTAAGGGGGGATTAGCCAATTTTAAAGGCATTGGATGCCATGGCTGCCACCTCCCTCCATTTCCCCATTATTTTAATCCACCTCCATCCAAGTCATCACTTAGGATTCTTTTCTACACCTACTTGTCCCCCACTTTTGACAAATTCACCCAATTCTTCCAATTTGTCTCCAATTTGTCTCCCACTTTGTCTCCATGTGAATCACATGATTTTTTATCAGTCCCCCTCCATATGGCCAGCCATCACATTCCCAAAACACTCTCAAAACAATTCATTTCATTCTCCCACTCATTTTACACTCTTTCACCTCCAAACAACTCAAACACTTCCAACTCTTCTCTCCTTCTTTCTCATTTTTTTCCATACAAGTTCTTACCATTCCATAAGCTTTTCTAACTCTCTTCTTCATCTAAACATTCTATCATATCAAGATCATAGCCTTCCTCAAATTGAAACCAAGTGTTCTTGGTAGAATTCATGCTCTAAAGCCATAAAGAGCAAGAATCAAGCAAAGAATACCAAGAAATCCAAGGAGGAAGTTTCGGCCACCTCTCTTTCTTGGTGGTTTTGAGCTCTTCTCAAGGGGCTCTTTATATAAATGAGCTTTTAACTCATTGGGAGGAATAATCAAGAAGAAAAATTGAAGAACATCAAGCACACAAAATTCGGTCTCACCTCTTAGTCGAGGTTGCATAAATGTGAACCAAGTATTCTTGGTATTTTGATTTATTTAAGATAATTACCAAGTGTTCTTGGTATTTTATGGATTACTAATTTATTTGGCCATTTTGGTTCTTGTGCTAGAAAATCACTTATACAATCAACAAGCAAGGGAACCGAAGGAAAACAAGCTTCTAAGAAGCTTTCGGTATTGGTAAGGATTCCTATACTCTTTTGAGTATTCGGGACCCTAGGTGATGGTCAAAGAACCATGTGATCCTAGGTGTGTTATGAGGGCTTAAGTTAAATTATTGCTTCGGCAATTCCATTTCGCTCATGAGCTAAGTTAAGTAAGCAAGCATTATGGGCTAGGATTTAAGTAGGCCACCTTAAATTCCTATGCTAAGTGAGATCTCCGAAATTGAAAAGTATGTGAAATTAATGAAATAAAACTTGAGGGATGCTTGCTGCCCTTTTGTAAATCAAGGTGTTAAGTGGCATGTGTTTGCGTGCTTCTATAAATTTGTTGTGCATGCTAACCCCCAAATTTCGATTATTATTGTATATGCATGTATCTTTGTGTTTTCTTTGTCTTTATGTTTTCTTTGTAGGAACTTGGAATAATTATTGCCATTACATTCTTGGCATATGTTAGGCCTTAAAGGCCATACGTTAGGCTTTGGAAGCCATACGGAATCCTTATTGAGTTTTAAAACTCACCCGCCCTACTGTACTTCTGTAGGTAAAAGTGTGCTCGAAAGATTAAGCTAAAAGTCTTGAGTACTCTTTTGTGGTATAAAGGTTGGGTATGTGTATGGTATTGCTCAATTATACTAAGTATTCTAAGTATTTTAAGTTGCTCTAATAAGCATGGACTTTGTGTGCAGGACTACGAGTCTAGAATTTGTGGGAACAACGTCTTAAGGTGCATAATTAGTGTTCCATGGCACTATGATTTATGGCTTGCTTTTAAGCATGTAATTTGTTGGTCTAAATTTAGTGACCAAATTATGGACTTAGCTAAAATTCGGCCAAACATGGCTTTGGGCTTGTATTATGGACTTGGACATTTTTGTGTGTTTTTATTGCTTGGTGGACTTACCAAGGCCCATTTATGAATTTATGGGTTATGTTTTCATGAAACTTGAAGCATGTTGAAATTGGCCTTAAATGCATGTTTTGGGCTTAAATAAGAACTTAGAAAATTTGAATATGTTCTTGGTTAATTTTGGGCCATATGCATGTTAAGTACTAGAAGGCCCATAAGCCCATGTTTATGTTGAAAGCATGCTATGTTTGGCTAAGTATCCGCACTTGGTAAAGAACATGCAAGTAAACTTAGAAAAGCATGAAATTGGATGCTTGTGTAAAGATTGGCTAATAAGGAAATTCAAGTGCACGTATGTGAATTAATGCATGCCTAAGCATTAGTTGCATCTAAAGAGATTAAGTGATTATGTGCATTAGTGAACACCAAAACACATAAGCCTGCAAAGCATATGGATGAAAATAAGTTTTCAAACTCAAGTTGGTGTTTCGATTGCCATGCATATTCTTGGCTAAGCTTGGTAAAGACCATGAAAATGAACACATGAAATCCAAATAGGTGCTAGTTTGTTTCCAAGAGCACTTAAACATAAACCTTTAATAAGAACACAACAAGCTAGTACCAGTAAGTATCCTGGGGTTCGTGCCCATAAGTCTTAGTGAGTAATAAAAGCCCCTTCAGTTTAATTAAACTTCCGCTGCATCTTTTAGATAATTGGGCTCGAATGGCCCAGGGGCAGTTTAGGGCACGACACCCAATGACCTCCTTCAAGTTCACTCAATCACGAGCAACAAAGAGAAGTATCAAAGTTTGTGACTCACATGTAGGGAACCTTGATGATCTTAGGTCGAAGGACTACATATACCATGATCACTATAAGAATCACTTATGATACTCATATAACGATCTATGTAGTATTCTCATACTGGGTTCTCCAACTTGTACCCATTTGTAGACTACATATCTCATATTAGTCTCCACATATGCTAGTCATTATGTATCATTGAAACCTGCTCCACAATAATACTAGACTAGGGACATTTAAGAATATCATTATTCTAGGGTTACAATTATGTTTATTACTTTACGCAGAAACAAAACAAAAAATATAATTACTGGATTAATGTCTTAATAAAAATCATGACTCAATGTGCAAAAAATACAATCATCTCATGATTGGCTTTTAGGCACGACACTAATAGAAACCCTCTAGGATCCAAGTGAAACGGGGTAAACCGGGTGTTCGAAAATTTTCATACCTAATTCGTTGAGATATTTCACCCAACTGTAGAGTCGAATCATAAAAACCTGAATAGTTGACGTGTTCAAGCTCTTTACGGTATTTACATGAGCTTCTCGGGATCACCAAGCTTCTACCACATCTCGGCAGATACATTTCTCTTGCGCTCGAAATGCTAGCTTGCGTCCTCCAAGGAATTGTAAGAGATGAGTGTAGTTATCCTCCTTAGGAGGTTAGGGCAAAAAGCTATGAATTTCTCACTAAAAGTTGAATTTCTAGTAAGACTCAACTTCTAGGCCTAATGGGTTTCAAAGCCCTAATCCAATTAGGCTTTAATTTCGGGCTTAATAATGGCTCAACTTTTGGGCCCATTAGTAACATGAAGTTATTATGAAACCATAACCCAAATAATTAGCCCATGCACTCTAATAATCCAAATAGCTCTATGTGTGTGACCCAATAGGCTCTTACCACGTTGGCAATGATCATAAATCATATTTATGATCATAAGCAATGAGCGGTGTCTAGCAACACATCATTGCTACCCAAGCAACAAGATTGTCGGTGATTCGACTAAAACTTTATGATCATTACCCATATATGCCATTGTCCCTTTGTCCAAGATATCAAGAATAGGTACGAGACATGGAATGTGTCACTCTTGTATAGCCCAATCTTTGGTTTCTTGGTTACCCAGTAGACTAACTTAAACTGATGACATTGATATCGTATATAAACTCATTCGAGCATGGCCATGCATTTTCTAAGTCTTACACTATCAAGGGGCCCGAAGATATCAATCCCGTTACATAGGAGGCAAAAATCTCATTCTTGATCATACAAATCCCTCCCCATGATATGTGACAAACCCAATGACCTCCTTCAAGTTCACTCAGTTACGAGCAACAAAGGGAAGTATCAAAGTTTGTGACTCACATGTAGGAAACCTTGATGACCTTAGGTCAACGGACTACATATACCATGATCACTATGAGAATCACTTATGACATTAATATAACGATCCATGTAGCGTTCTCATGGTGGGGTCGATCTAGTAACAAGTTCTCCAACTTGTACTCATAGCATATGTAGACTACATATCTCATATTAGTCTTCACATATGCTAGTCATTATGTATTATTGTAACCCACTCCACAATAACACTAGACTAGGGACATTTGAGAATATCGTTATTCTAGGGTTACAATTATGTTTATTGCGTTACACAAAAACAAAATAACAAACATAATTGCTGGATTAATGCCTTAATAAAATATCATGACTCAATGTGCAAAAATACAATCATCTCATGATTGGATTTTGGGCACAACACTAACAATCTCCCACTTGCACTAAAGCAAATCATCCACGTATCTAATACCAACGGACCTAGAATGACTATCATGCTTTTGCTGTATAAGCATCTTTGTTAGCGGATCAGCAATGTTGCTGTTTGTTGAAGTCCTGCATATCCTCACATCACCCCTCTTGATGATCCCCCTGATGAGATGATAGCATTGGAGTATGTGTTTGGATCGCTGGTCCTTAGCCTAAGCGATTGCTCCATTGTTGTCACAATAGAGCTCTATCGGGTCTCAAGTTCAGTGATGAACTTCTTGATCCAAACTTCCTCCTTCACAACATTAGAGGCGGCAATGTACTCAGATTCTATTGTAGAGTCAGTTACTATCTCATGCTATGAACTCTTCCAGCTCACAGCACTATTAGCAATACAAAACACATAACCAGATTGTGATCTAAAATCATCCTTATCGGATTGAAAGCAAGCATCAGTGTAACCCTTTACAACAAGCTCATCTTCACCCCCAAAGACCAAGAATACATCCTTAGTCCTTCGTAAGTACTTACAGATGTTCTTAACAGCTGTCCAGTGACTTTCACCGGGGTTTGATTGGTACCTGCTTGTCATGCTCAAGGCATGCAAGACATCGGGACGAGTACATATCATGGCATACATGATAGATCCAATTGCTGAGGCATATGGAATCTTACTCATTCACTCTCTCTGCTTGGGTGTGCTCGGACACTGAGATCTAGAAAGAGTTATACCATGTGACATAGGCTTGAATCCTTTTTTGGAATCTTGCATGCTAAACCTTTTTAACACCTTGTCAATGTACGTACTTTGACTTAGGCCAAGAAGCTTTCTAGATCTATCCCTATAGATATTGATGCCTAACACATAGGCGGCTTCACCCAAGTCCTTTATAGAGAAACATTTCCCTAGCCAAGTCTTTACAGACTATAGCTCGGGAATGTCTTCTCAATGAGTAGTATGTCATCTACATACAATACCAAGAAGACAATAGCGCTTCCACTAACCTTCTGGTGGACACAAGGTTTATCTTCATTTTTGGTAAAACCAAACTCTTTGATTGCTTCATCAAAACGAATATTCCAACTTTGAGAAGCTTTCTTTAGTCCACAAATGGACCTTTGCAACTTGCACAATTTATTGGAATTCTAAGGAGTGACAAAACCTTCAAGTTATGTCATATACACATCTTCAAGTAACTTTCCATTTAGGAATGCAGTTTTGACATCCATTTGCCATATCTCATAATCGTAGTGCGCAGCAATAGCCAACAAAATTCGGATGGATTTAAGCATGGAAACTGGTGAAAAAGTTTCATCATAGTCAATACCATGAATTTACTTGAAACCTTTTGCAACCAATCATCCCTTAAAGGTAATCACATTACCATCCATTTCAGTTTTCTTCTTGAAAACCCATTTGCACCCCATGGGATTTACCCCTCCAGGTGGGTCAACCAAAGTCCATACTTGGTTTTCATACATGGATTCCATCTCGGATTTCATGGCCATTAGCCACTTCTCAGAGTTAGGCCCTGAAATAGCTTGTTGGTAGGTTATGAGCTCATCTTGATCCATGAGCATCACATCGCCAGAGTGAGTCACGAGAAATCCATATATCTTAGGCTCATACTAAATCTTACCAAATCTACGTGGGCTCTGTGTTACATGAACAGACTCTTTTGTTCTTGAATTTTTTCAAGTTCTACTTTCCTCCCATTGGTTCCTTTAGAGATAAAGTCTTTCTCTAGAAAGAGACCAGTTCGAGCAACAAACACTTTTTGCTCATAAGGATTGTAGAAATAGTAACCCTTTGTTTCTTTGGGATACCTAACAAAGAGGCATTTATTAAATTTGGGCCCTAGTTTGTCAGAGGATTGACGTTTCACATAAGCGTCACAGCCCCAAATCTTCATAAAAGACAAACTGGGATGCCTCCCATTTCATATCTCATATGGTTTCTTTTGAATTGATTTAGATGGAACTCGGTTTAGTGTAAAAATAGCTATCTTTAGAGCATGTCCCCAAAGGATTTTGGAAGGTCAGCTTGACTCATCATAGATCGAACCATGTGTAACAGAGTTCGATTTCTCCTTTCAGATACACCATTCCATTGAGGTGTACCAGATGGAGTGAGTTGTGATATTATACCACATGCCTTTAGATAGTCAAAGAATTCTCAATCCAAGTGCTCTCCACCTCGATCTGATCGAAGTACTTTGATACTCTTCCCGAGTTGATTCTCTACTTCATTCTTGAATTCTTTGAACATTTCAAAGGAATCTGACTTGTGTCTCATGAGATACACATGGCCATATCTACTGAAGTCATCAGTAAAGGTAATGAAGTATTGGAAGCCTCTTCTAACATGTGTAGACATAGGGCCACATACATCACTATGTGTGAGTCCTAGTAAGTCATTAGCCCTTTCATTTTGCCCTGTGAATTGGGCTTTGGTCATCTTGCCCAACAAACATAACTCACATGTCTCATATGATTCAAAATCAAATGAGTCCAAAAGTCCATCTTTATGGAGCTTGGATATGCGGATCTCATTTATATGGCCCAAGCGATAGTGCCAGAGATAGGTCAACTTCAAATCATTCAATCTGACCTTCTTGGTATTCACATTATAGATTGAATCTTTGAGTTCTAGAACATACAACCCATTGCTAAGTTGAGCACTACCATAAAAGATATCATTCAAATAAATAGAACAACATTTGTCCTTTATTATAAATGAAAAACCTTTCTTGTCCAAACAAGAAACAGAAATCAAGTTTATACTAATAGTAGGCACAAAGTAGCAGTTGTCTAATTCTAAAACTAATCCACTAGGTAAAGTGAGAACATAAGTCCCTATGGCTAAGGCAGTAACCCTTGCTCCATTTCCAACACATAGGTCTACTTCACCTCGGGCCAATCTTCTACTCCTACTTAGATCTTGCACATTTTCACAAATGTGAGATCCACATCTAGTATCTAATACCCAAGATGAGGAAGTAGAAAAGTTAGCCTCCATAACAAGAATACCTAAAGTGGAAGTCTTAGTTCCTTTCTCCTTAGCAAGTTCTTCAAGATAGAGCTTGCAGTTGTGCTTTCAGTGTTCAGGTTGCTTACAATGGAAGCACTCCCCTTCATTTGCCACACCACCCTTTGGTTTCAGTGCAGCTGAAGAAGAATTAGCATTGGAATTTCCATTAGCTTTATTCTTCTCCTTGTTGGCTTTTCCCTTTCCTTTTCTCTTTTGAACCATCAAAATGGGCTTAGCCTTCTTAAGGTTTTGCTCAGCAGTTCTTAACATGTTAAGCAATTTAGGGAGGGACTTGTCAAGGTCATTCAAGTTATAGTTCATTATGAATTGATTGTAGCTTTTAGGCAATGATTGCAAGACTACATCAATATCCAACTCTTTCTGAAGAGCAAATCCCAAGCTCTCAAGATTCTCATTGTACCCAATCATCTTGAGCACATGTGGACCCACGGGACTTCCCTAAGACATTTTTCACTGAAACAATGCCTCAAAGGTCTCAAACCTCTCATGCATAGCTTGCTCTTGGAAGAGCATCTTAAGATGTTCGATCATATCAAACACCCCCATGTTCTTATGTTGCTTCTGAAGCTCAAATTCCATGGTAATAAGCAATGAGGCATGCAACATCCAAAGCATCATTAGATGCCTCTTATGAGCATCCCTTTAAGCTCTTGGAGCAGTGGCAGCAGGCTCATTCGGAATAGGCTGCTCTAGGACAATTGATTACCAAAGTCTTGAAATCTTGCAATAAGACCCATAGATTATTTGTAAAACAAGCAATCCTCTAGGGCTTCCTTTAGTACCAAATAACCATTTTAATCTCTTAAGGAGGTGTAGATTATTCACTTTACCCCTCATATTTCATTCACTATGGTAAAAATTATGCTATATAATGGTTTATAACCATTATGCCTTTATACTGTAATTTTCCCATTTGTTGAGGTGGTGACACAAGGTGCTAAAAAGGTTTAGCATGCAAGACTCTAAGAAAGGACTCCTGCCCATGTCACATGGTATAACTCTTTCTAGATCATAGTATTTGAGTACACCCAAGGAGAGGGAGCACATAAGTAAGATTCCATATGCCTCAGTAATTGGATCTATCATGTGTGCCATAGTATGTACTCATCCCGATGTCTCGTATGCCTTAAGCATGGTGAGTAGGTATCAATCAAACCCCAGTGAGAGTCACTAGATAGCTATTAAGAACATCGTTAAGTATTATCAAGGACTAAGGATGCATTATTGGTCTTTGGAGGTGAAGATGAACTCGTTGTAAGGGGTTACACCGATGCTAGCTTTGAATTTGATAAGGTTGATTTCAAATCACAATTCGGTTACGTGGTTTGTATTGGTTGTGGTACTGTGAGCTAGAAAAATTCAAAGCAAGAGACAATAGCTAGCTTTACAAAAAAATCTGAGTACATTGCTACCTCTGATGCTGCAAATGAGGTAGTTTGGATGAAGAAGTTCGTCACAGCACTTGGAGTGGTTCCAAGCAATACTGACTTGATAGAGCTCTATTGTGATAACAATGGAGCAATTGCACAGTCTAAGGAACCTTGATCTCATCAATGATCCAAGCACATACTCTCACATTATCATCTCATTAGGGAGATCATTGAAATGGGTGATGTGAGGATATGCAGGACTTTGACAAACAGCAACATTGTTGATCCACTGACAAAACCCCTTACGTAGCAAAAGCATGATAGTCATTCTAGATCCACCGGCATTAGATACATGGATGATTGGCTTTAATGCAAGTAGAAGATTGTTAGTGTTGTGCCCAAAGCCAATCATGAGATGATTGTATTTTACACTTTAAGTTATGATATTTTACTGAGGCATCATTCTAATTAATGTGTTTGTTGTTTGTTTCTGTGTAACATAATCAAACATAATTATAACCCTAGAATAATGATATTCTTAAAATGTCCCTACCTTAGAATAATGATATTCTTAAATGTCCCTATTTTAGTATTATTGTGGAGCGGGTTGTAATAATATATAAAGACTAGCATATGCGGAGACTAATATAAGATAAGTAGTCTACATATGGGTAGAAGTTAGAGAACTTATCTACTGGACCAACCTATGAAAAGAACGCTCTATGGATTATTCTATGAGTGTCATAGGTGTTTCACATAGTGATCATGGTTTATGTACTCCTTTGATGTGAGATCATCAAGGTTCCCTCCATGTAAGTCACATAGTTTAATACTATTGTATATTGCTCATAATTAAGTGTATGTGAAAGTGGTAATTGGGTGAGTCACATATCATGTAGAGGGAATTGTTTTGTCCAGATGGAATTTCTCCATCCTATATAACAAAGTGATATCTCTGGGCCCCTTGATAAAGTGAGACTAAGAAAATGTATGGCCATGCTCGGATGAGTTGATATACGATATCAATGTCATCAGTTGAAGTTAGTCGACTTGGGAATCAAGAAATCATAGATTGGGCTATACGAGAGTGACACATTTCATTTCTCGTGCTTGGTCTTGATATCTTGGACAAAGGGACAATGGCATATGCGAATAATGATCATAGAGGTTTAGTCAAATAACTAGCTATCTTGTCACTTGGGTAGCAATGATGTGTTGCTAGACACCATTCATTGTTTATGATCATAAATGTGATTTATGACCATTTCCAACATAGTAGAAGCCTATAGGGTCGTACACTCAGAGTCAATTGGATTATTTGATAGCATGGGCCAAATTGTTAGATTTTGGCTTCATGCTAATTTTGGATTAAATATTGGCCCAATAGTTGAGCCAATAAGCCCGAAGTTAGGCCTAATCTGATCAGGGTTTTGAAACCTATTGGGTTTAGGAGTTAAGCCTCACTATATATATGTAATGTAGTGAGAATTTCATGAGCTGCTACCCCAGAGATGAAATCTAAAATGTTCTAAATGTTACCCACTCTGGCGTAGTCCAATTATGGTGCCAAAATTATGCATTTAGACTCCCAGGATTGGTAATGTTCTATAGGTCATTAGAACACTACCCTTAGTGTGCATACCAAAGTGGCCCTCTTGGGCACTAGGTAAACACATGCATATTGGTCCAACCATCACACACATATTAACATTTCATGCACACTATGGCAGAAAAGAATGAAAACACAATCACAAGTCTTAATCTTGGCTACTACACATTAGGCAATCTTGTTAAGTTCTAATGACCGGCCACTGCACCTGTAACTTCCACTAACAAATTGTATCATTCTACCCATGTACCCCCTATTTTATTTTCTCCATTATCAATTAGAGACTTAGAGAAAACCAAGGAATTTTTTTTTACATCAATAGCCCTCCTATGGACCAAGTTATGGATTTTTTAAGTTGGCTACAAAATTCTGACTAAATGAATAGTAACTTAGACAACTTTGCAACATCATATCTTTGGCTACAGGACTCCAAAATTAGAAATTTAAAATCCAAGTTCAACCTCTAGATGTTTTCTAGGTGTGGTCAAAATTTCATACCAAGATTCTTTTTACACAGGGAGATATAGAGCTTCAAGTGCAGAGTCAAAATTCTAGTCACTTTATGACCCTTTTGCCCATATAAAATTTCATAAGTGTGCAAACACTTCATTCACAAGGGAAAAACACTCCAAGGTTATACCATATATGTCCATTACACATAGGAATTACATGCTCTTGCATATAGTAACTTTATGTGGCCAAAACAGAATTTACAAATAAGCAGCCTATCATTCACACTTAGGCAGCTTTGCACCACATCACATACATAGCCAAAACAATACTAAAATGTTCACATACTTCTCTCATTTTACATACACTACATGTACATGCACAAATTCACTACAAAATTATCAGCTAAATATGCACCCTAGGTTACAAGAGTTCCTGAGACACAATGGACTCCAGAACAGGATGCTGGACAGCTGCTGCACAACACAATAAGTACCACCATTAAAAATACCAAATGTGCTCCTAAAATCTCCAAACTTTTCAGATCATGACTAGACATATGAAATTTCATTTACATGAAATTTCAGACCAAAAATCAAACCAAAAATATCAGTTTGAATGTGATCTTTCTGCTGAACCTGAAATGGCAGAATTGAGGGGAGTAAGTTTCATTGAGAAACTTAGTAAGGGTAGCACTTGGATTCAATAGGCAATGTGACCATCATTAAAACCTACATCCAAAATATGCTAAAACCAAAAAACCACAATGCATATATATAAGATATAGCAACCAAATGCAGCAGCCATTCACAACCAACAAACACATGAAATGCGGTAGCAACAATAAGCATAGATTAGTCCATGGAACACATAATAAACATAACCAAATCACTATGGAAGCCCTCCTCAAGCTAATTCTTGGTATTAGGAGATTTTAACACTATTTTGTACTAACTTTGGGCTCTAGAAACCCTCACTTCACTGCCATCATTGTGCACTTCACACTAGGTCACAAAACCTTCAATAAGTGCACTCCCCTCACTAAGCTTGGTTCATCAAGCTCATGACTCTCTTCCAAGCTTAGCCCTAGCTTCATAGTTGCTTGAAAATATAGAAAACAATGCGTAAGAGCAAGAGAACCCTTACCAAAGTGGGTAGGCCAAAAATCAAGCTTGATCCTTGAAGCAGCCAAACAATAGCTCTAGTTTGCTTCCAATTGCTTCCTTTTGCTTTCAATTTCAATCAGTTGCAAGTTTGAAGGTGTGGTGGCTATGGAGGAAGTGTGGCTGTGTTCTTGGGCTGGAGGAGGCCAAAAATGGGAGAGAGATAAGTGAATTGGCCACTTAAATGGCCTTAAATGAGCTTAAGGGCATAAAACACACTTAAACAAGCTTAACCTTACTTTATGTCATTTTCCTTCTCAATAATTATTGTCTCTTTGTCTTAAAATCATTGGTACACATGTGCCCAAAATTTTTTACTATTTATCAAGCATTGCTTGCCTCACCTATGGTGGGATAACCCCACAATTCTACCATTTGACTTAAGTCAAAAGCTTTAACACCTTATGGTTTACACTAAGACATTTAGGTCCTTAATGCCTTTAGTGTTTCCTTTGTCCAAACTTCTCTTTCATGAGCAATTTGGTCCTCCAATAGCACTTTCATACCATTCATATCCTTACCATAGCTCTCCAAGTCTTTTTCTTGAGAGTTTTGCAATTGAGTACCCGAATTTCCAAAACCTTACAAAAAAGTCCATAGGTTGCTTGACAAACAAGCAATCCTTAAGGTTTTTCTTAGGGGCCAAGTTATCAACTTGGAACACTTTTAAGGAGGTGTTGATCGTGCCTTTTACCCCCCACCCTTCAATCACTATGGTGAGAATTACACAATATATTGGTTTTTTAGCCATTATGACACTTATAATTCTTCCATTTTTGTGAGGTGGTAACAATCCTCCTCCCCCTTTAAAAATTTTGGTCCTCCAAAATAGCCTTTAGCTTCGGGTATTCTTCAGGATACCTTTCCATAAGATCTTTTTCAGTTTCCTAGGTTGCTTCTCTTTTAGAGTGGTATGACCACTAAATTTTAGCCATGGGAATAAGTTTGTTTCTTAACCTTTTGGTAGCCTTCATTAAGATAGCTATAGGTTTCTCTTCATATATCAAGTTACATTCCAACTATATGTCTTCCGCTATGATAACATGCTTTGTGTCCAGTAGACACGTCTTAAGCATACTAATGTGAAAAACATTATAAACACTTGACATGATTGGTGGTAGAGCTAACCTGTATGCTACCTTATCAACTCTATGCATGATCTCATAAGGACCTATGTATCTTGGAGCTAAGTTGGTTTTTCTGCCAAATCTGATAGTGCCTTTGGTTGGTGCAACTTTCAGCCAAACATTGTCACCAACCTCAAATTCCAAGTCTCTCCTTCTTTTGTTCACATAGGTTGTGGTCTTTTCATTGATTGCCTTTAATCTATCTTGAAATTTCTTGATTTTGGCAGTTGCCTCTTCAATAATTTCAGGACCCAACTCTAGCCTGTTTAAGGCTTCCACCCAACAGTGGGGTGTCATGCACCTTCTTCCATATAATGCTTCATAAGGTGCCATGCCAATGGTGCTTTGGTAACTATTGTTATATGAGAATTCCACTAATGGCAAGTGTTGGCCCTATTTACCTTTGAAATCCAACATGCAGCTCCTGAACATGTCTTCCAGTATTTGTATCACCCTTTCAGATTGCCCATCTGTCTGAGGATGATAAGCAGTACTTAGATGGATTTTGGTTCCTAGTGCTTTATGAAAAGCACTCCAAAACCAAGTTGTAAATCTTGGATCTCTATCAGATACAATGGAGTCTGGCACTCCATGGAGTCTCACTATCTCCTGGACATACATCTGAGCTAACTTCTCCAAGGAGTTTATGAGTTTCATAGGTTAGAACTAGACACATTTGCTTAGCCTATCCACAATGACCTAGATTGTATCATGCCTTAATTTGGTCATAGGCAACCCAGTCAAAAAGTGCATGGTTATGTTGCCCCACTTCCTCACTGGTATAGGTAGACTCTGTAGGGTACCAGCTGGCTTCTGGTACTCTACCTTCACCTTCTGGCATGTGGCACATTTGGACACATAAGTAGTTATGTCTCTTTTCATATGTGGCCACAATAAGTGAGTCTTCAAGTCCTTATACATTCTCTCACTTCCTACATGGATGTTCAACTTGCTTGTGTGAGCTTTTTCAAGTACGTCATCCTTGAGCTTTGCTCCTTTAGGCACATAGATTTGGTCCTTCAAATATAGTAATCCTTGCTTGTAGGTAAAGGATTGATACAAGGAACCTTTTTTCCTCGCCTAAAATCTTTTACAATCTTTGGTCTCTCTCATTCTTGCACTGCCTTAACCCTTTTAGGGTCTGCCTTAAAGCCTTGTACATCTATGATATATCCTAGGAAGGACACTTCCTTTCTCCAGAATTCACACTTAGATAACTTGGCATAAAGCTGATGTTCCAACAGAGTCTTTAAGACAATCCTCAGCTGATGTTCTTGTTCATCTTCATTGTTGGAATACACTAGGATGTCATCAATGAACACAACCACAAATTTGACTAGATGTGGTCTGAACACCCTGCTCATCAGGTCCATGAAAGCAGCTGGGGAATTAGTAATGGCATCACTGTGTACTCATAATGCCCATATATGGTCCTAAATGCAGTATTAGAAATGTCATCTTCCTTTACTCTCAACTGGAAGTATCTAGATCTCAAATCTATCTTGGAGAAGATCTTAGCTCCTTTGAGTTGATCAAATAGATCCTTAATCCTAGGGAGTGGATACTTGTTTTTTATAGTCATTTCATTGAGCTTCCTATAGTCAATGCACAGTCTCAAAGATCTTCTTTTTTACAAAGAGAACAGGAGCTCCCCATGGTGAAACACTAGGCCTTATGAACCCTTTTGCAAGAAGTTCATCGAGTTGTTTCTTGAGCTCATTCATCTCTGTGATTGGCATTCTGTAAGAAGGTATGGATATCGGACTAGCTCCTGGTTACAACTTGATCTCAAACTCAATTTCCGTTAGTGTAGGAATACGTGGCAAGTCTTTAGGAAAGACTTGTAGATAGTCTCTCGCTACAGGTATTCTATCCACTTCCTCATCACGATGCAATTCATTTAATGTATAACAGTAATCATGCTCAGAAATCACAGGTATCTCATCTAATACCTCTAGCTCCAAGCCATGCATTTCATACACTAATTCATTAAAATTCACTAATGCATGGACATTACCATTAGGCAATGTGATTTCCCTATTAGCACAATCAATTCTTATGTTATGCATAGCAAACCAATTCATACCCAGCACTAAATCATACTTAGGATTGTCCAACACTAGCAGATTAGTCATAACCTTAGTCTTTCCTACTACTAGCTCATAATCCTTAGCTAGGTCATTAGTCAAAAGACATTAACTATCTGCTATTTTCACTAAGGATATCCTAGGCATGATTTCAGCAGGCAATTTCATGGCTTCAACAAATTTCCTAGCCACTATAGACACAGATGCATTAGTATCAAACATAACACCAATAGGCATACCATTAAGGTAAATGTTACCTTTTAGTGCTCCTCCTTGCTCTGATGTATTTGGCCTCTTCACATGGAAGACTTTGCCAACTCTCTGCACTGGAGGCCGACGCACTGGAGGAACTAACCTCTGCTGTCCCTCCCCAGGTGCTCCCGCTCTAGGTCCTGCCCCAATAGACCTTACTGGACCTTAGTCTTCTGCCCTCTTTTGAGCCTGTAGGCAGTCTTTGATCCAATGATCCACATCTTAGACATGCTTGGGTGTCAAAATAGCAAGGTTTATTTCCATGAAACTTATTGCATTTTGGGCACCTTAGGCTAGGAAACTTCCCTTTAACCTTGCCCTCACCACCAACATGAGAATTCTTGGCAATTCTCTTATCATGTGGTGGCTTCTTCTGTTACCCACTTCGGGGTAGTCCAGTTATGGTGCCAAAACTGTGCATTTAGACTCCCAGGATTGGTAATGTTCTGTAGGCCATCAGAACACTACCCTTAGTGTGCATACCCAAGTGGCCCTCTTGGGCACTATGTAAATACATGCATATTGGTCCAACGATCACACAGATATTCACATTGCATGCACAGCATGGCAGCAAAGAAGGAAAACACTAGCACAAGTCTTAGTTTTGGCTTCCACACATTAGGCAATCTTGTTAAGTTCTAGTGGCCAGCTACTGCACCTGTAACTTCCACTAATAAAATGTATCATTCTAGCCACATAGTCCCATGTTTTGTTTACTCCATTACCAAGTAGAGACTTAGATCAAACCAAGGAATTTTTTTTTACATCAATAGCCCACCTATGGACCAAGTTATGGATTTTTGAAGTTGGTTACAAAATTCTGAGCAAATAAACAGTAACTCAGCCAACTTTGCAACGTCATATATTTGGATACTGGGCTCTAAATCCAGAAATTCCAAAGCCCAGTTAACCCTCTAGAGGTTATCTAGGTGTGGTAAAAATTTCATACCAAGGTTCATTCTACACAGGGATATATTAAACTTTATGTCCAGAGTCGAATTTTTGGCAACTTTTGGACTATTTTGCCCATACAATTTTCCCAAACCATGCAAACACTTCATTCACAAGGCGAAAGCCCTCCAAGGCTATCCCATATATGTCCATTACACATAGGAATTACATTCCCTTTCTTTTAACAACTTTATGTGGTCAAAACAGAATTTACAAGTAAGCAGCCCATCATTCACACTTAGGCAGCTTTGCACCACATCACTTACATAGCCAAAACATTACTCAAATGTTCTCATACTTGTCTCATTTTACATACAATACATGTACATGCATACATGCACTACAATATGGTCTTAACTCAGCTAAATACGCACCCTAGGTTACAGGAGGTCCTGAGACACAATGGACTCCAAAAACAGGATGCTGGACAGCTGCTGCACAACACAATAAGTACCACCATTAAAAATACCAAATGTGCTCCTAAAATCACCAAAATTTCCAGATCATAACTAGACATATGGAAGTTCATGTACCTGAAATTTCAGATCAAAAATCAAACCACAAAGGTTAGTTTGAAGGTGATCTTTCAGCTGGACCTGAAATGACAGAATTGAGGGGAGTAAGTTTCATTGAGAAACTTAGTAAGGGTAGCACTTGGATTCAATAGGCAATGTAACCATCATTAAAACCTGCATCCAAAGACACTAAAACAAAAAAACCACAATGCATATATACAAGATATAGCAACCAAATGCAGCAGCCAAACACAAACAACAAACACATGAAATGTGGCAGCAACATATACCATAGGTTAGTCCATAAAACACATAATAAACATAACCAAATCACTATGGAAGCCCTCCTCAAGCTAATGCTTGGTCTTAGGAGGATTTTAACACTAGTTAGTACTAACTTTGGGCTCTAGAAACCCTCATTTTCCTGCCATCTTTGTGCACTTCACACTAGGTCACAAAACCTTCAATAAGTGCACTCCCCTCACTAAGCTTGGTTCATCAAGCACATGGCTCTCTTCCAAGCTTAGCCCTAGCTCCATGGATGTTTGAAAATACAGAAAACAACCCATGAGAGCAAGAGAACCCTTACCTTGATGGGTATGCTGAAATTGGAGCTTGATCCTAGGTGCACTCAAGCAATAGCACCAAATAGCTTCCAATTGTGCTTCCTTGACTTCAATTGCAAGTAGTTTTGAGTTTGAAGGTATGGTGGCTATGGAGGAAGTGTGGAGGAGAGGGCTGGCTTTCTTTTTGCTGGTGGAGGCCGAAATTTAGAGAAGCAAAGGTGGTCTTGACTACTTAAATAGTCAAAAGTACACTAAACACACTTAAGTAGTCTTAACCTTGTCTTATGTCATTTTCCTTGCTACAAGACTATGGTTTCTTAGTCTTAATCTCTTGGCCCACATTTGACCATCCTTATCTTCCTTTAGCAGCCCTCCTTATGTGGGATAACCCCACAAAACTTCCATTTGACTTAAGTCATAGACATACACATCTTAAGGCCTACATTAGAACACTTAGGTCCTTATTGCCTTTTTGTGTTTTCTTTGTCCTTAGTTGTCTTCCATAAGCAATTTGGTCCTCCAATAGATACCATTCATATCCTTCCCATAACTCTCCAAATCTCTTTTTTGAAAGTTTTGCAATTGAGTACCCGAATTTCCAAAATCTTACAAAAAAAGTCCATAGGTTGCTTGACAAACAAGCAATCCTTAAGGCTTTTCTTAGGGACCAAGTTACCAACTTGGAACACTTTTAAGGAGGTGTTGATCATACCTTTTACCCCCCACACTACAATCACTATGGTGAGAATTACACAATATAATGGTTTTTAGCCATTATGACACACTTGTAATTCTCCCATTTTGTGAGGTGGTAACATCTTCTGCTTGCCTCCTGCCTGACTACCTTCTCCTGGTCCATTGGGAAATTACTTAGTCTCATACTCCTTTTGCTCTACTAATAGAGCTTTCTACACTGCTTTATAGTATGTAACTGCTCGAAAAGGTCTAATAGCCTTTCTAATGTCAGACTTTAGGCCTCTGACATATCTTTTGGCCTTCAAATCCTCTAGTCCATGATACTGAGGAGCATACCTCACCAACTGATTGAATTTTTGCTCATACTTTAGGAAACTGAGGTTGTCCTGCCTTAGAGCAACAAATTGAGCTTGCTTCATATCCTTGATGACATCACTGATGTACTGTTCCTAGAACAGCTGTGTGAACTCTATCCAGCTCATCTCAATATCTCTTCATGGCCTTTTTCCCTTCTGGACAGCATACCTATCTCTTGTGTTTCTCCACCACATCCCTGCATTGCTTACCAAGTTGTAAGTAGCCAGTGACACCTTCTTGGTGGAGTTGAGTGGCGTCCTCTCAAACATATTTTCTATGAAGATTAACCACTTCTTAACTCTCTCTGGCCCAGCTCTTCCATCAAATTGTGGAGGTCTTATGCCTTACAACCTCTCTAACAGTTTGACTTCATCAAGGCCATCTAGATTCTCTGATCTATGTCTCCTGGATCTGTAAAGCCCTTTTGGTTCTGGATACTAGACCAATCTCAGACCTTAGTTTTCTTCCTCTTGGATTTCTCCTATCTTTATCTTCCTCCTCAATGGCCTCAACATTTGTATCTTTTAAGCTTACAGAAGGAACATATTTAGATGTGTTCCTAGTATCCTCTTCTGGTTGCTGCTATCCATCTTGAACTGGTTCTAATGGAGCTATTTGGACTCCTTGCTGTTGTGCTTGAATCAGCCTCATTAAGTTTTCATTGATTAGACCTAAGTTCCTATAAAGCTCTAATTCCCTCTATTATATCCATTTCTTTGTTTCCTAGAGTCAGTATGAGGCCTTAGGGGTGCTTCCCCTCTCCTTGGGGCAACCATCTTTAATTCCTAAATTGGTGATCCATCACAGAGCACATATAAAGATTATACGTTTTTCATTGGTACTTGACACTAGTAGCTAACCAAACTGAGTTCATGTATGTAGATGCATGTGATGCAACTATATGCTATGTACATTTACAAACCATGCTCTGATACCAACTTCTATTACCCACTCCGGGGTAGTCCAATTATAGTGCCAAAATTATGCATTTAGACTCCTAGGATTGGTATTGTTCTGTAGGCCATCAGAATACTACCCTTAGTATGCATACCAAAGTGGCCCTCTAGGGCACTATGTAAACACATCCATATTTCTCCAACTATCACACACATATTCACATTTCATGCACACTATGGCAGCAAAGAAGGAAAACACTAGCACAAGTCTTAATCCTGGCTACCATACATTAGGCAATCTTGTTAACTTCCAGTAACAAACGGTATCATTCTACCCTGTACCCCCTATTTTCTTAGCTCCATTATCAATTAGAGACCTAGAGAAAACCAAGGAATTTTGTTTTACATCAGTAGCCCTCCTATGGACCAAGTTATGGATTTTTTAAGTTGGTTACAAAACTCTGACCAAATGAACAGTAGCTTGGCCAACTTTTACAAAACAAAAAATTTAGAAATTTGAAATCCCAGTTCAACCTCTAGATGTTATCTAGGTGTGGTAAAAATTTCATTCCAAGATTCCTTATACACAGAGACTTCTAGAACTTTAAGTACATAGTCAAAATTCTGGTCACTTTATGGCCATTTTGCCCATACAAAATTTCATAAGTGTGCAAACACTTCATCCACAAGGGAAAAACCCTCCAAGGTTATCCCTCATATCTCCATTACACATAGGAATTATATGCTCTTGCATCTAGCAACTTTGTGTGGCCAAAACAGAATTTACTAGTAAGTAGCCTATCATTCACACTTAGGTAGATTTGCACCACATCACATACATAGCCAAAACCTTACTAAAATGTTCACATACTTGTCTCATTTTACATACACTACATGTACATACACACATACACTACAAAATGGTTAGCTAAATACACACCCTAGGTTACAACAGTTCCTGAGACACAATGGACTCTAGAACAGGATGCTGGAAAGCTGCTGCACAACACAATAAGTACCACCATTAAAAATACCAAATATACTCTTAAAATCACCAAAATTTCCAGATCACGACTAGACATATGGAAGTTCCTGTACGTAAAATTTCAGACCAAAACTCTAACCAAAAATGTTAGTTTGAATGTCATCTTTCTGCTGAACCTGAAATGACACAATTGAGGGGAGTAAGTTTCATTGAGAAACTTTGTAAAGGTAACACTTATATTCAATAGGCAATGTGATCATAATTAAAACCTGCATCCAAAGACACTAAAACACAAAAACCACAATGCATATATAAAAGATATAGCAACCAAATGCAGCAGCCATTCACAACCAACAAACACATGAAATACAGCACCAACAATAAGCATAGATTAGTCCATAAAACACATAATAAACATAACCAAATCACTATCGCAGCTCTCCTCAAGGTAAGGCTTGGTATTAGGAGTATTTTAATACTAGTTTGTACTAAGTTTGGGCTCTAGAAACCCTCATTTCACTGCCATCATTGTGTACTTCACAGTAGGTCACAAAACCTTCAATAAGTGCACTACCCTCACTAAGCTTGGTTCATCAAACTCATGGCAAGTTTGAAGGTGTGGTGGATATGGAGGAAGTGTGGCTGTGTTCTTGGGTTGGAGGAGGCTGAAAATAGGAGACACATAAGTGAATTGGCCACTTAAATGGCCTTAAATGAGCTTAAGGGCACAAAACACACTTAAACAAGCTTAACCTTGCTTTATGTCATTTTCCTTCTCACTAATTATGGTCTCTTTGTCTTAAACTCATTGGTACACATGTGCCCAAAATTTTTTACTGTTTATCAAGCCTTGGCTACCTACCTCATGGTGGGACAACCCCACAATTCCACCATTTGACTTAAATCAAAAGCTTGAACACCTTAAAGTTTACACTAAGACATTTAGGTCCTTAATGCCTTTAGTGTTTCCTTCGTCCAAACTTGTCTTCCATGAGCAATTTGGTCCTCCAATAGAACTTTCATACCAGTTATATCCTTTCCATAACTCTCCAAGTCTTTTTCTTGAGAATTTTACAATTGAGTACCCAAATTTCCAATACATTACAAAAAAGTCCGTAAGTTGCTTGACAAACAAGCAATCCTTAAGGCTTTTCTTGGGGGTCAAGTTACCAACTTGGAACACTTTTAAGGAGGTGTTGATCATGCCTTTTAGCCCCCTACACTTCAATTACTTTGGTAAGAATTACACAATATAATGGTTTTTTAGCCATTATGACACACTTGTAATTCTTTCATTTTTTTGAGGTGGTAACACTAAAATTCCAACCACATTCTCCATTTGTCCTTCCTTGGAGGATGTAAGCGAGCACTGTGACCATAAGAGGAACACATCTGTTGGGACATGATGGAGGCGTGGTGATTTGAGAGGTTCATGTGAATACCATAGAAAACTTGAGCACATCAACTATTCAAGTTTTTTTAATTCGGCTTAACAGTTGGGTGAAAGATCTTAGCCAACTAGGTAAAAATTTTGAACATCTGATTTACTCCATTTCGCTTGGATCTTGGAAGGTTTCAGTTACTTTCCATTATGCTCGTTTGGCTCCTAAAACCTTACAGTGTCAACCATAGCAACTTGCAACCAAAACTAGAAGATATTCCACAGATGTTGGTTAGTAATAACTATCCTAGCACATGGACTTTAAACTAGATCTCAACTCTTAGCCTCCAATGTCTATGAACTAAGCTCTGACACCAACTGGGATGGTCGGTCTTGCCCTGCCTAGGAAGCTTGTGAGAATGAGTCTCTCATTGATTGCAATTGGCTAGTTATTTATACGCACCCTTGTTAAAACCTCATGTCTCTAGTTAACTAACGTAGAAATGCAAGCGCGCATGCAAGTTTGCTTTCACGTACATAAGTGGAAATACATAAAACATTCACATAGCCTTGGCATTTCCATAGAAACCAGGGTTCAAATAAGTCAAAGCATAAAAATTCATCATTTATGTGATCATTACTACACATAATAACCATGTGAGGGCATCCATAAAAGAAAACTATGCCTCTAACCCAAAACCAACCCTAGAGCCTTTTACTTTATCCACAAACATTAGAGGTAACTAGGCATACTCTATATACAAGTATTCCTACTGACATCCTCCCAACTAGCTTTAACCTTAAAGGTGAAGCCTAATGGTGAATCTTAAAAGTCCTTCCACATGCTTGTTAGCCTTTACGACCAAGAATACTATAGTTAGTAGCATGACTTAACCAACAAGTAACCATAAGACCTAGAATCATGAGGAGTCTCATAATAAAGTACCTGCAACAAAAGACTACCATGACAACCCTTAATGGTTATCAGGCTTAAAAAAATCAGAATTTGTACAACATAAGATAAGGGAGTGAGAATTTGTAATTCTCAGAAAAAGATCTTCAACATGCAAGGGAAAACACCAAGGACAACACATATATATGCATATGTATTCAAATGTGAGCTCATATAGCATAAGGCTAAACTTATACGAATAGAGTTTCAGTCCCTTGGTACTTGTCTTCCACCAAGTCCTTAACTATAAGGTGAAGCCTTGCCTACTAGCAGGCATGGCTTACTAGCCTAACTAGTGAAGTTTGTCACTAGTTAAACCAATTACAACTAGGTTCCCAAGAACCAACTAGGTATACTAAGGTTTCCACAATGAAACCCCACACTCAAAAGTATGACTAGGTCATCAAATGTACTAAACCTTCCACCTAATCTAGTGATACCTCATTATGGCCCTTTATAACTTACTTTCCTTGCTTCTACTTAAAGTGACCACAAACCCAAGAAAACTCCTACGGTCAAAAGGAGTTTTGGAAATGTTAGAGTACCATGAGGACTCATAAACCCTTAAATACCTAAAGCACCCCCTCAGGCCTCCCCCCAAATCCCCTTGCTAAATTTAATGTGCTGTTAGTTTTGTTTGTAGTGTTGCAGCCCCAATATTGGCACCACAATGCCATAAGCAAAATGACTCTAGTTGACTTGTGGGAACTTGGCACTACAGCACCAATATTGGCACAACGGCGCCAGCGCCCGAGCCTTGAATACCAAATTCTTGCCCATAGCACCTTGGGAGGCCTCCCTGTTAGTGTTGTGCCCAAAAGCCAATCTGAGATGATTGTATTTTTCCATATTGAGTCATGATATTTTATTAAGGCATTAATCCAACAATTATGTTTGTTGATTTGTTTCTGCGTAACTTAACAAACATAATCGTAACCCTAGAATAATGATATTCTTAAACGTCCCTGGTCTAGTATTATTGTGGAGCGGGTTGCAATAATACATAACGACTAGCATATGTGGAGACTAATATGAGATATGTAGTCTACATATGGGTACAAGTTGGAGAACTTGTGTACTGGACCGACCCACCATGAGAACACTACATGGATCGTTATATGAGTGTCATAAGTGATTCTCATAGTGATCATGGTACATGTAGTCCTTCGACCTAAGATCATCAAGGTTCCCTACATGTGAGTCACATACTTTGATACTTTCCTTTGTTGCTCGTAACTGAGTGAACTTGAATGAGGTCATTGGGTATGTCACATATCATGTGGAGGGATTTGTATGATCAAGATGGGATTTGTCCCTCCTATGTAACGGGAGTGATATCTTCGGGCCCCTTGATAGAGTGAGACTTAGAAAATGCATGGCCATGCTCGGATGAGTTGATATACGATATCATTGTCATCAGCTTAAGTTAGTCTACTCGGTAATCAAGAAATCAAAGATTGGGCTATACGAGAGTGAGACATTCCATGTCTCGTGCTTAGTCTTGATATCTTGGACAAAGGGACACTGGCATATATCAATGATGATCATAAAGGTTTAGTCGATTCACCGACAATCTTGTTACTTGGGTAGCAATGATGTGTTGCTAGACACCGATCATTGCTTATGATCATAAATGTGATTTATGATCATTGCCAACATGGCAAGAGCCTATTGGGTCGCACACATAGAGCTATTTGGATCATTAGAGTGCATGGGCTAATTATTTGGGTTATGGTTTCACTTTAATTTCATATTAATAATGGGCCCAAGAGTTGAGCCATTATTAATCCCGAAATTAAATCCTAATTGGATTAGGGCTTTGAAACCCATTAGGCCTGGAAGTTGAGTCTCACTATAAATACAACTTTTAAGTGAGAAATTCGCAGGTCTCCTTGCCCTAGCCTACAAAAAGGACAGCCACACTCTTCTCTTGCAATTCCTTGGAGGAGGACGCAAGCTAGCACTGCGAGCGCAAGAGAAACGCATCTATCGGGATGTGGTGGAAGCGTGGTGATCCCGAAAGGCTCGTGTGGATACCATAGAGAGCCTGAACACGTCAACTGTTCAGGTTTTGTGATTCGACTCTACAGTTGAGTGAGAGATCTCAACCGAAAATTAGGTATGAAAATTTTCGAACACCCGGTTTACCCCGTTTCACTTGGATCCTGGAGCCTTTCGGTTAAATTCCGTTGCACCGTTTGGCTCCCGAAACCCATCATTCCCATGCTTACCAAACTTGCATGGGAAGGCTTCCTACTCCACAAACTTGAAAAACAAGTTTCCTGGGCCATAATGCACTACAACAAACTCACTTGGAATGCATCAAAACAGCATGCCAAGCTCAAATTCACAACTAGTCCACCATTAACATACTTGCCCATAATCAATGCCATTGCCAATTCTACTTGTTTCCAACAAGCAACCACATTCAAAAAGAATCAATTATACTTGATACCCTAAATCTTTTTATCTTAATTTCAAGTAAAAAGCATGGATCAAGCAATTCCTCACCAAGAACAAGGTTCCTCTAAGTTTTACATAGGTTCCAAGCAATCCAAGGTAAATTGCAACAAATGAATACAATCTAACCAAAGCCCATGCCTTTAAACACCAAACAAATAATAAATCAACAAGGAAATAAAGTTACCTCATGAACCAACCTAGGCCAAGCAAGAAGAAACATGAAATCACCCTTCCAAACCACCAAACAAGCTTGAAAGGAGCTACCTAAAGCTTGTATACCCTTGGAGCCTTCAAAATCCACTAAGAACTCTTGATTTTATGCAAGAATTGATGAAGAAATAAAGAAAGCAAGGTTGGATTTTCATTTAGAAGAGAAAGGATGAAAAAAGATAGCTGCACCTCCTTCTCTTACAAGTTATAAACCTTTAACTTCAATAATGCTCAAGCTTCCATAAGTTTGCCAAAACAAGAACCCCTTCACAAATTAGTGACCTAATGTCAAACATTAGTTAAACCTTGAACTATTAGGCAGATATTTTGATTTTCAACAAGCGTTAGGTTTTAAAACACATTTTTGACTATTGAGACTCGGCTTGACACCTCAGGATGTAAAATTACCATTTTTCCTCTAACCTCTTTTGATGCCATAATCTCCTCAAAACCTAGTAAACCATGCCTAACTTACTTGATCTTTCCTAGTTAACTTAAATAGCATTTTTAAAGCTGAAAGCCTAGGCTTTGGTTGCTAGTGTGTTTTGGACATTGGAGCTGTTGCTTTCACTTCTAGAAGCTAAGGCTCTGACACTTTTTTGTACCATTTTTTGACCAAATCCTATCCAAATCAACTCCATAACTTCTTATTTTTCTCTCATCTATAAAATGAAAGAAAATGCAAGGAACTAGCATATTCATGGAGATTAACAAGAGAATTAGGAGTTGGCAATGGCAAAAGTTAGTTGTTTAACCAAGAAAAATATGCAAGCAATACAAGGAAGCCACATGCCTTTTGCTTCTAGGACACCTCCCCGACTACCATTTGCTTTTGGGACACCACTTCAGCCATCTTCTACTTCTAGGAGGCCTTTCTAGGCAATTTTTGTTTCTAGGAGGCCATAGGTGACTTTGGGTCCGTAGTAAAAAAGGGCTCGATGCACTTAGACTGCTTCACAAGAGGGGCTAGATGAAAAGACTCACAATCAACACAGAATAATGTCAAATGAACAAAGTTGAGAGCATTGAAGGAAAAGCTATCAAAATGAATCCTACCATCACTCACAATTTGCGAGGCCTCCATCCCTAAAGGAGCTAAAGAGCATGACCACTTTTGTGCTAATTTAGCCTCTAGAGGAAAATTAGATAAATCCATCACTAGAGCTGTAAGGGATTGTGTGATAGTCCTTGGCTTGTATGCTGCCTCAACCGGAAAGACTTGGAGCTTGCGCACATCAACCAAGGTTTTCTCGATTCTTTTACGCCTTTTCATGAACTGTTTGGTCTTGCCACCCATCTTTCCAAAAAGAAAAGAATGAAGGGATAGGATCCATTTAACTGGTGGAAGGCAAAAGCGCTCAAGTGTGTGCATAAGGTACATCTCTTAGTATTTGGAGGGCCTCACTGCACTTTCAAGGTTATATAGGAATTTTGCACCAACTGCCCTTTTTGAAGTCACCATGCCCGAGTAAGTTAGATGAACTATACTAATCCCTGCCCACCTAGGTGAGCTTTCCCCAATCTCTGTGTAGTGAATGGGGAATAAATCCAAAAAATTATTGCTCCCCACCACTGATTCTAGCTAGGTGACCAGCCCATTGTACACACATTGGCCTTCATAGCCCTTGCATTTAAACCTAGGCTTGTTGAGGGGTCATGGCGAAATTGTAGGGGAAACCCCATCCTGGCTCCCTCAAAGTGGAATTTGGTAATCCTCGTAAAATTTTCCAACCAATGGGCATAGGGAAAATTAAGCCCTATTAACAACTAGCCCATAAAGATGGTGAAGACATTGGCCCTCTTATCACCATTAGTGATTCCCCCATCTATTAGTGTCTGCTTGTGGGATAAGGCAGCCACAACTCCATTAGGCTAGAAAAATATGATAGCTGAAGGGCTATGGCCCTCAAGTTCTCCTGATCAGCTATCCGGAAACCACCTTCGGTGTTAGCTTAGCCCCAACCTCGGGGCATCCTAAACAGTACCCTCGAAAAAGTAACATGACTAACTTCGGGAAAAGGTGTCTTTCACCACCCTTAGATTTATGAACATACCGACCTTGGAAAAGTAGATCCACCATCATTGATAGAGGAAAATGTCTTTTGAAGGTGACATACTCTGCAAAAGGCCTTCCCCAATAGCCCTTGGGGAAAATCTCCTCCCAAAGGGGTCTTGTACCACGAAGGGGTCTCGCGGAGATACGACAAAAATGGTTAAGGAGCCTCTGACAAAGAGACCTCGCACACGCCCCTGCCCTATGGCTAGAACGGCCTATGGCCAACTAGAGATACCTATCTCCAAAGGAATGGATCACATCTAACCAAACACGTGTCATGGTCTGAACAGGCTGTGTTAAACGGCCTCCTCCCTCCTCCCTCCTATAAATACCTGGGATTGACCTTGGTAAGAAAGGGAGACTTTTTCTTTCTTCTCCACTCTCTGCTCTTTACTACTACTCACACAAATACTAACTTGGGTGTCGGATGCTACTCCGCCATAAACACATTCCGGGGAGTCTCTAACCCTTGTTCTTCAAAGTCTTGCCGACACCTTCACACTGGAAGTTTCTCCTTCAGGCCAGCATGTAATACAACGAGGATGCCAATGGGCATCATTTGGCGCCATCTGTGGGAAATCATTCTCAGGTCGCCATTGTTGAGACCCGACGTTCTAAGGACAAGGGACTCCCAAAGTCCTAGTCCGTGGCAAAGACTCAAACAGCTACTAAACAACCTGCAGTAGAGACTTTATTGCCTGAGGACAAACATCCTCTAATGGTCACGATGAGCTTTCTACAAGATTTTTAGTGCTCTATTGTGGCTGAAATGACTCAACAGCTCAACCAAAGGTGGTCACAACCACCTCCTAGGGGAAGAGCACTTTTTCCTAGGAAACGGCAAGAGAGAAGCCCAAGGTTACCTCGCCGGAGCTCTGGAAGCAATGGTTCTCATGATGAGCCTTCAATGCAGAATGTACCCTCTAGAGGACGTCGTGCCGGAGCAACGGTGTCAAAGGAGCCCAAGACTTCAAGCCAGTGAAGTCCATCACCATACGAGAAGTCTTAATCTCCCTACTGATGAAGTTACTCTTCGAAAAGAAGATGTTACTCTCCGTTGCCGGTGACTACCAAGCAACGGGGAGAAGACAGTACTACCACCCACATGGAGAAGATCCTAGACCGACGGTGAAGATGCCCGTCTAAATGTTTGACATAGCCTAAATGAATGGGGAGATCATTCGGGCCTATGCCAAGAGGTTCAACCAAGAAGCCCTGAGTGTGCTCGACTTTCACCCTAAAGTCTGCATCCTCACCATGGTTAGGGGACTTAGGAGAGATTCACAACTCTTGTAGGAGTTCTCAAAAGATCCCCCTAACACCCTCGGAGAATTCTACCGAAGGGCAGAACAGTACAAGATGGCCAAAGAATTGAGGATGGGAGGGCCGAAGTCTGATCACAATCACTCAGAGGGTCAAAGTCACCAACCCCGATACCCAATTGAGGGTAGGGGCAAACCTTGAAAACAAAGGGGGAAGAAACCGATGTCATTCACTCCCTTGAACACCACAAGGACAAACATATTGATGGCCTTGGAGAGACAAGGAACTTCGATTTAGAGACCAAAGGCCATGACCTCAAACAACAAAAAGAACATGAAAAGTTCTGCCAGTTCCACCGAGACCATGGGCACGACACTGAGGACAGCTTCCAGTTGAGAAAGTACATTGAATCTTTAATCAAGCAGGGACAACTTCGTCTCTGCCTACGGATGCCGTCCCCCAAAGGAAGAGGGGAAGAAGAGAGGAAAGAAGAGGATGAAGACTATGACTCCGACCGACGTCGGAACCAAAGTCCAGAAAGCATCCACCAACTCCGGCGGGAGTGATCCAAACAATCACCACTGGGATACCCTCGGCCGAGAGGAAAAGGAAAGTCCGGGAAATCTCGATGATGGAGTTCGAAAACCCATTGAACAAGATTGTTCAGAAAGATGGGTCTACCGTGAAGTTCCCTCATGACGACCCCCTCCTATTCATGGCAAGGATAGGGAATTGGGATGTCAAAAGAGTGCTTATCGATGATGGCTCCAATGCCAACGTTTTGTTCTCACACTTGTTGCCAAACTTCAGCGTCTCCAAGGGTGATCTCAAACCTGTTACCTACGCTACCTTCGGCATAGGCCCCTCCGAACTCCTTGTTCTTGGGTGGATCGATCTGCCCTTGATGCTAAGGGGAACTTTGATTCATAACAAGAAAGAGCTCTTTGGCTCAACAATGACAAGGTTCATCGTCATAGATGTCCCTTCTTCATATAATGCTATCCTCAGAAGGTAGACATAGGGAAATCTTCAAATTCGCCCAGATGTGAAGTACCTAAGGGTCACGTTCGGCGGAAAGGTATGAGACGTGGAAATATTCATTGATCAGGCTAAAGTAAGGAAAGTTTTCATGAAGGAAAGATAAAGCCCAATGAAAGTTCATGCATAGACTTCAGAGAAAAGAGCATGGTTGGTGAAGAGGTAATAGGAGCAGAAAAAAGTGACTTTGAGAAAATAGAAGTAGAGGATGTATAGCTTGTCCCTGGCTAAAGTACCTGAGTGGGGAAAAAACTAACCGAATGTGACAACGAAAAGCTTGTATCCTTTCTATTAATGAACAAAGATCTGTTTGCTTACTCTCTGAGTGATATGGCTGAGGTGGACCCGGGTATAATCCAACATTGTCTTAAAGCGTGTCCGGAGGTAAAGCCTATTCTGCGAAAAAAACATAGCCTCTTGGCACATGAGAACAAATTCATTAAAATCAAAGTCCAATGGCTAATGAAGGTGGGAAAAATAAGGGAGGTCAAGTACCCCGAATGGCTAAGCAACGTAGTTTTTGTGACAAAGGAGGGGAGCGATAAACTCTGAATGTGTATCGACTTCTGAAACATGAACGACGCCTACCCAAAGGACTCCAATCGTCTGCCACCAATAGGTCAATTGGTAGACTCCACTTCCGAATAAAATTTGCTTAGCTTTCTTGATGCCTTCAGTGGATATCACCAAATTCTGATGAAACTCAAAGATGAGGAAAAAATTGCCTTTATAACCGAAGTCGGTACCTACTACTACGTAAGAATGCCCTTCGACCTTAAGAACATGGGAGCAACGTACCAAAGGCTAATGAGCAAGGTATTCAGCTCCCAAATTAGGAGAAATATGGAAGTTTATGTTGACGATATGATAGTCAAGAGCAAATAGCCTGGCAGTCATATCGTAGACTTGGAAGAAACATTCCACCAACTTTGGAAATTCGGGATCCGTCTTAACCTTGAGGAATGTGTGTTTGGGGTAACGGTTGGCAAATTCCTTAGGTTTATGGTACCCAAAAGAGGTATCGATGCCAACCCAGAAAAGGTCAAGGCCCTGCTAGGATTCCGAACTCCCACAATGACCAAGGATGTGCAAGGGGTTACTGGGAGAATCACGGCCCTTAGCAGATTCATCTTTTGATATGGGGACTGGTCCCGAGCATTCTTTAAAGTGCTTACCAAGGCAACAAAAAATGAAGGTAGCCTCAGTCCTGAGGAACAACATTGGAATGAAGATTGCCAGAAGGCTTGGGAGGAGCCAACATTCCGGCAGTCGCGGGAAGGAGAACCCCCCATCCTTTACCTCACTTTCACCAAAAAGGCAATAAGTTCGGTGTTTGTAAAGGAAGAGGGAGGAAAGCAATGGCCAGTATACTATGTGAGTAAGTCCCTGCATGGTGCCGAAGTTAGGTACCCTCTTCTACAGAAGGCCATCTATGCCTTAGTACTGGCAAGTAAAAGGCTTTGTTCGAAGTAACCTACCTTTTCAGGATGTCATAAAGAAGGTAGGCCATTCAGGAAGATTATCAAGGTGGTGCATTGAACTCAGTGAATATGACATCACTTATGAGCCAAAAAGGCAATAAAAGCCCAAGCGCTGGTAGACTTCATCACCGAGTTACCTAAAACCGTAGGTAGTCCAAAAGACCTAAAAAATGATGAGCTTGAATGGACATTATTCATTGATGGTGCCTTAGGTCCGAACACCAGGGAGCCAGAGTAATCCTTTGAGGACCTGAAGGTATGGAAGCTATGAAGGCCATCAAATTCGTATTCAATGTCACCAACAATGTCGCCGAATATGAAGCCTTTATAGCAAGCTTGCGGCTGGCAAAAAGAGTAGGTGTGAGGAATCTGAAGGCCCATAACGATTCTCAACTAGTGGTCCGACAGATGGTGGCGACTACGGAGCAAAGGACCCAAACTTGGCAAAGTACCATGATCTTGTGAAAAAGCTCATCCAAGAGTTCAACACGGTACATATAGAAAACGTACCACGATGAGATAATATGGAAGCAGATACTCTGGCGAAATCAAAGGAATCCACCAAAGTACTGTATCAGCCAAGCATAGTGATGATGTGCATAACAACCTTGGGTATAGGGTGGAAAGATCCTATCAAGAAATACCTCACAACTTTGGAAATTCCCGAAGATCCTCTTGAAGCTGCGAAAGTGAGAAAGTCTTCAGGAAGATGCTTCCGGATTGGAGAAGAGTTATACCGACAAGGGTACGCAAGTTTGTTACAGAGGAGTGTCAGTGAATAGGACGTGGAGATGGTCCTTAAAAAAGTGCATGAGGGGGCCTGTGGTTCTCACATAGGAACTGATGCCCTTGCTGGGGTATTACTCCACCAAGGGCATTTCTGACCTACCCTAATGAAGGATGCGAGGCAGTTTGTCCAGAAATACGACAAATGCCAGAGACACGCTCCCATCCAGAGACTACCCTCAAAAGAAATAACTTCGGCAAACTATTCTTGCCCCTTCGCGATCTAGGGCATTGACCTCATTGGGCCTCTCCCAATAGCTTTAAGAGGAGTGAAGTTCTACGTAGTCGCAGTAGACTATTTTACCAAATGGATCGAGACAGAGCCTTTAGCAGCAATACCGGCAAAGGTGTCACGCCCCAAACTGCCCCTGGCCCACCTGGGCCCGATTATCAGAGTAATGCAGCGGAAGTTACTTAAATGAAAGGGCTTAATTAAATATTATGAGCACCTACGGCGTGACCCCAGGATCTATTTTGGTGCTAGCTTGTTACTTAAATACTTTCAATATGTTGTCAAGGTGCTCTTCAGGAACGAGCTAATACCTATGTGGAATTCTAGTTTTCCATTTATGGACTTTACCACTTAGTCAGTTCACATGCATATCAAGTCTTTAGATGCCATCTCAACAACTAGAAAACAATATCCATGCGTATCCAGATTCACTAGAAATCTTTCCTTAGATGCACATACTCAACTAATTACACTCGTAATACAAGTAAAGCATACACTTAAGCCATTAAGTGCATAGAATGTGTGTCCATCAAATGTGTGTCCATCAAGTGTACTAATCCAATGCATGGCAACCAAGAAGCCCATCTCATTATCAATTTTGAAAACACATTTTTATGTCCATGAGCATCAGCCAAGTCTAGTACACATAACATGAATATCCATCATGGCATTCCATCTGCATAAAATCATGCAAACATGGCATATAATCATCCAAGGCTAATCACAATAATAATGGCAACAATAAGGCATCACCTACATGGAAAGGAAAATGTACCAAGGATGCTATATGTCTCTAATTAGCCAGGTTCAGGTTTTACAGACCACGCTCTCATACTACCCAAACCTTGACTCATAATAACCTGGAACACATTCCAGCTTAATAGACCTTGTTCCCACAACTTCTAAACTCCATAAGCCTGCACAAGGAAGTCCAAACCATTAGCTTGATTCCCAAGCAATCTATACCACATAAGTCACTTAGAGTCAAATGAATATAATTAGCAATACTAATCACATACCCAACCCTTTAGCAAATTAAATGAGTACTCCCGTACTCCTAGCTTGACCTTCAAGCAATCCATTTCCTACAAAATGTATATCAGGGCGGGTGAGTTTATAAAACTCAGTAAGGATCCCGACGGCATCCAATGCCTAGTGAGGTAATTATCGCATGACTTTCAAAGTCATCATATGGCTTCCAAAGCCTAAACTTGTGCCAAGAATGTAATGGCAATTAATCCATGTTCCTGCCAAGGAAAACACTAAAACAGAGAAAACACAAGATATAGCACAATAACAATAACAATAATAATATGGGTCAGCATGCACAAACAATTTTAGAGAAGCACGCAACTCAACACACACAACACTATCCTCGTAACATCATGTTCCATGTCATTATGGGCATCGCAAGCATTAGCATAATCCATGCCACTAATCCCGGCATGCCATTTATTTTTTATAACCTACTGAGCGCTCCTTAGCTTGGGAATTGAGTTGGCCAAACCCAATTCCTAGCCCTAAATGCTTGCTAATTACTCATGAGTAAACCATAACCATAGTTGCCAAAGCAACACTACTTCATCCATTATGCACTTATGTGCCCAATTATTCAACTAAGAAAGTATCATGAGTCCTCACAAAAAGTAACAACCACATAGCCTTGTCATGCACACCTATGGTCACCTGGTTCTTTGACCATCACATAGGGGCACTAATACTCACTATGAAATTTATGGAAATGTACCATGTAATAAGTGAGTATAGCAATCCTTACCAACATTTGTGTAACCTTTTTGCTCATTGTCTTTGCCTTGCTTTGCTTTGTTTGTTGTTGTAACTCTCTCTTTGCCTTAATGGACCTCACTTAAGGAGGTAAAGGCCCACTTAGCCTTTCTGTGAACTGAGGCTCAATTTTCTGTGAACTCAGGCCTATATTGGCCTTTTCCTGGAAATCCAAGCCCAATTTGCACTTTTCTAGAGTTCAGGCCCACTTGGCCTTTTCTGGAACTCAGGCCCACTCGGCCTTTTAATTCCTCAGGCCCACTTGGCCTTTTAATTTCTTTTCTGGACTTGGACCAATTTAACATTTAGGCCCAATTTTACCTTTTCAGGATTTGGCCCATTTAACTTCTGCAGGATTTGGGCCCATATTAACCTTTTCCAGGATTTTAGCCTATTTTCCAATAATACCATTATGGCCCAAAATAGCCCATTTAAGAGTTTCTGGACCAAGAATACTTGGTTTTCAATTTGGGCCTTCAAATTTAACTCTTGGCCCAATTAGCCCCAATACTTCTTTTTTTTGCTCAATTTAGTCCCATACGTTTTCTAAGGACTCATTTATGCCAAGAACACTTGGCTAACACCAATTTTTCACCAACTTGTCATTATGGCCGAATCTATCATCACTTTCCTTTACCATTTTGGCATCACTTTTTTCTAGGAACACCTAGATACCATGAACACATGGATTACACACACAACCAAAAAAAATGGCACTTATGGCCAAACTTCTCTTTATTTTGTCTTCATATTTACATAGGTACCATGAACACATGGTTTTGCACACAACTTCACAAAAGCAAATCATGGCTGAATCTCCCATGGCTTGATTTTGCTTACCAAACTCCACCTTTTGCATCCAACTCTTGGTTATGGCCTTTTACACTTACAAGAACATCTTTACTACCAAGAACAGTTGGAAAAATGCACATACATGCCAAGATTCACACTTGGCCGAATATACTTCTTGCTTTTCCTTGCATCTTTTGCTTGTTTCCTTGCTTGGAATGGCCATACAAGCTTCAAGGCACCAAGAACACTTGGTTTCATGCCTCAAAATGCCATGTACACTCATGGCCGAAAATCCATCCTTGCTTTTTCTTGGAGTTCTCCTCAATTTCTTTGCTTCTTATGGCTTAAAATCGCCATCCATGTTCATGAGCTCTTGCGTTGAGCTCAAGAACACTAAAAATCCTCCATGGTCGAATCTTCAAGAGTTTTTCCTTGCAAAAATCCAACATAGCCGAGACATTAGAGAGTAATATCTAGCTCAACACATGAAACTACCAAGAAAACTTGAATTCACTTAAAACCTTTCTTTGGCCAAAATTTGAGCTTGTTCTTCCTTGATGTTCTCCTTGATTTTCTTGCTCCTCATGGCTTAGAAACGCCATGCATGCTCATGAGCTCATGAGTAAAGCTCAAGAACACTAATTTCTCCATATGGCCGAAACTTTCAAGTGGAATTTCTTGAACATCTTGCTTGATTCATGCTCTAGATGGGTTTAGAAGTATGAAATCACTAAGAAAATGTGTTTGCGTGTGTGAGGATGAGTGTTTCTAGTCATGGCCGAATGGTAGAGTGAAGGAAGAAGGTGAAGCTTGGAAGAACACTCATGGCCAAAACTTAGAAAGAAGAGAGAGCGTATGGCTTAGAGAGAGAGTGAAAGATGTGAAATGAGAGTGAAAATGAGGTGGAGTGGTGATGGGCGGCCATTTACTAGCAAATGCAACACCAAATGCAAACCAAATGCAAGGTGGCCGGCCATTTGAATTTCAAAAGGGGAGAATTAGTCAAATGCAATAATCCTTGGACAAAAGAAAGTGGTGTCCCATCAAAACATCCCATTTGTTTAATTTATATGGCATGGCCGAATTTTTGAATGGAAAAGGGGAGATTTAGTCAATTGCTCATTAAAGCATTGATTGGACAAGTGATGGTGGGGAGAATTAAATAATGTAAAGTAGGAGACAAAGACTAGTCAAAAATGATGGGCAAAATATTTGTTATGGTGATGGTAGGGTCAAGTCCAAATGGACAATTTAAATAATGTGAGTGGAGGCTTACGTGGCCATTTTAAATAGCAAAAAATCATGGGATGGCCGGCCAAGGCTTAAAATGCCATGCAAAATGGTCTAATCCCTTCTTTGGCCCTCCACCTTTCTTCAATTGTTCAATTGAGTCCTCCCACAAACTTTTACTTTGAGCAATTGAGTCCCTCAACTTTAATTTCCCTCATTTTCATCACCAAATCTCTTGGCCTAAGCCAAGCAGAATTCCTAGAGTGTCCACACTCATTAATGCCCATTCATTAATTAATTCCATGTCTCCTTAATTTAATTGCTAAGTTTCCAAATTAGGAAACTTTTTATGCCACTCATCCACTCAACCCGGGACTTAGTCATCTAGCCCTTTCCGGGTGTAACAAAAGGACATACAAAGATTTTTTTGGAAGAGTGTCATATGCTTATTCAGTGCACCGAGGGTGATAATAGCTGATAATGGTTCCCAATTCACCGATAAAGGTTTCCAGGAATCTGCAACCAACCTTGGGATAAAATTGCACTTCACCTCGGTTGGCCATCCTCAGAGCAATGGACAAGTTGAAGTGTCCAACAGAATAATAAAAATGGTCATAAAAAGACATTGAAGGAAGCAAAGGGAAAATGGCCAGGAGAACTTCTGAATATGCTGTGGAGCTATCGAACAACTCCTAGAAGGGCCATGGGTGAGACACCTTTCTCACTTGTCTTCGGCATGGAGGCCATTATCCTTGTTGAGGTCATACAGCGATTGGTGAGGATACTGGTGTTCGACGAAGAAGGGAAGAACCTCAGTTTAAGAACCAAGTTGGATATGATTGACAAGCATAAAGAGATAGCCGAGCTTAGAAGAAAAGCTTTTTAGCAGAGAGTAGCCATTGCTTCAAACTTGCATGTCAAGTATAAAGGAATCAAGAAAGAGGATCTCGTTCTCTGAAAGGTTGAATTCGAAGCCCAAAGACCATCTCATGGAGTACTTCGAGAAAATTGGGATGGACCTTATTCGGTCATCGAGGAAGTTCGGCCAGGAGTTTACAAGCTCGGTGGTACCGAGGATAGAGAATTGAAAAATACATGGCATTCAGACTCTTCAAAAAAAATTTACACTTAGAAAAATTTTCTGGCAGGAAAAATTGTGCAAAAGACGCCAAGGGGGGCTAAGTGAATGTGATTATTGTCGAAGGTGCATGTGTGAAATTGTACACATTTTGTCGAAGGTGATCAACCAAACATGGTTGCTTTCGAGGGAGGCAAACCGAATATGGTTGTTGCTGAAGGTGCATGTGTGAAATTGTACACTTTTTATCGAGGGTGATCGATCGAACGTGGTTGGTGCCAAAGGCAATCAACTATTTTTTACACAAGTTAAGTTTCTCCGAAGATAGCCGACCGAATATGGTTGGTGCTAAAGATGCCTAACTATTTTTTAAAGGCAAATTTTTGGAAGGAGGTTGACCGAAGATGGTCACAAAACCCCTCATTGCCAAAGATAGCTAAGCGTCGAAGGATGAAGACAATATCTAGAGACCAATTAGGGAGTTAGCCAAAATTTTGAAGCAAGAAAGTTCCATTTGATGCCCAGCAGCATCTTCGTTGGAAGACATTGTGACTTCGGGAGGGACTTCCTGAGAGGGAGAACGTCTGGAGCCTAGATTCCCAGGGGAGTGCGCCTGAAATACTCAGAAAAGAGGGTTAGGAGGTCCCCGGGGTCTTTTTCCGGGGAGGAGTGTCCGACGCCCAAGTCAGTGTCCTGAGAGATGAAAGAGGGGGAGCACTAAGAGGTTTATTGGCCTTGCCTGTTTGTATTTTCTCAAGGGGAGAGGGTCAGATCCGGGCCCTTGCCAGGGTGTGTTTCCTGGTATTTATAGGAGTTCCCAGCCCGTTCAGATTATGACACGTGTTCGGTCGGATGTTCTCTGTGTTTCAGGGCGTAGGGGACAAGTAGCCGTTTGCAGGCTCCTTGACCCTTGAACCGAGACAGGTCGTGACGAGACCTGGCCGGTGACGGCGTGTCAGACCGCCGTCTGAGGTGGCGTGTAACGCCTGTGGGCGACATGTCAGAGGCTCTTTAAATGCTCAAGCCGTACTCCCGAGTTCTTCTGGGCGAGGTCGTTCTTTGGTACGGATGCCCTTCTTTGGGAGTTATGCTCGTAGTTCGGGGAGTCCCCTGGTTCTAGGGTTCCACCTTTGGGGAAGTTCTCTCCTGTTTGGAATGGCTGGTTCTTTATCCTCGAAGGCGATCCTTTTGGTCCCCCGAGGGAGCCGGCGATACCTTTGAAATGCCTAGCGTATTAGCCGAAGTCCCGACTTCGTGGTGTCTGACTTCGCTCCTTCCAAATTCAGTGATGGTGCCTCTGTCGGATGACACCAGGCTTGCCGACCATGTTTTCGTCCTGAAGTATGTGCTGAGGGAGGCGATAGCCCTTCGGCTATCACAGGCCCCTCCGAAAAGCTGAAGTGGGAACTTCGGTTTGTCGGCTTTCGGAGAGGGTCTTTCGGGACCTCGGGCGCAATGCCTGTGCTGAAGATGTACCTTTTGTCCGAAGACATGGGCTGCTCGATCATAGCCCATCCTTTGGTGTCTTCGAGGTCACCCACTTCTCTCCTTTTGCAGGGCTGCGTAACGTCATGTCTTGTAACTAGGCGTGTCAGTCTGGAGCGGCGCGCCCAGGGTCTAGGGGTGTTAGAAAGCGTGTCCCTCTTTTGGCACGATGGCTGACATGTGGCAGCTTGTTATTGGCGGGAACTGCGTCGGATACAGCAGGCGCAACTTTTCTCGCACCATGAGCAATTATGGTGACTGTTCGCCTTTGTGGAGTACTTTATGACGCCAGTTCGCCTACCCTCCTCGGCCTGTATATACCTCTGTTCCGTCATAACCTCCTTTTGCTTCTGCTTTTGCTTTCAACTGCTTTCACGTTTTCTCCTGCTTTTTGTGGCGATCCTCTTTGACGGAGTGTTTTCTGGCAACCTTTCGCGACGGCGTCTTCGAATCCAGATTTTGGCAAAACATTTGGTGGGTTTTAACTTCCAGAGTCTTTTGCTTTTTAAGCTTTCCCGAAGTTGTTTTTGGCCTTTTTTCGAAATCGCTTTTCTACCGACCATGCTTATTCCCGAGAGCTGGCAACCGCTTTTGTCTCACCCTTGCTGCACCACTCCTAAAAAATTAGCAAGATGGAAGACCAAATTCTTTCTTCCCTCGTACGCCATTACAAGGTTGCCACATTCTGACCAATTCAGCTTTTCGAACCGTGGCGACAAGGTTACCGTTTTCCGAACCTAACTGAAGGCCGAACTTCGGTACCCTCCTCCGAAGATGATTTGTGACTTTTGCCAATTCCATGGCATTGCCTTAAATCAGCTTCCGCCGAACTCGTACTGCTACTTTAACGCCTTCCTCTGTATGTGCAGCATTTTCAAAATAGAGCCCCACTTTATTCTTTTCATGCAGTACTATAAGCTCTTCGTGGTCCCGAAGGGTGGCTTTTACTTCATGCTACCTCAGGGATCAGGGAGCAAAAAGTATATGTTCACCTTTGCCACCAAGGACAGCTGGCGAGGGTGGCAACAAAAGTTTTTCTTTCTGAAGATGGAGGAGGCCTGGTTGCACATTCGGACCAAATAGGCTCGGGGAAGGCTGGAGATGGACGTCGTTGATCTGAGGATAATGCTGACTCTTGAGTTGGCACCCATATTCGTGGACTTCGACAAACAGATCCGAGCAGTCTCTGAATGGGATTCCGAGGTCCTTTCGCGCCCCCTTTACCCCTTCCCCATCAATTGGAAACTGATGACCGAAGAGGTTCTTCGGGAACTAGGGGTGGTGAAGGAGCACAAGACGGACCTCGGGATGCCGGCTCCTGCTATCGCTGGGAAAGACTCTTGATTGGTGCAACTCCTTAGGGAGGAATTCACTTATGAGTCCTTTTTTGAGAGTAAGTTATCTTAGGATTCTTTTGTTATAGTTTTACCTTGGACTCACACTGATGTTTTCTTTCTTTTTCAGAGATGGGCGACGACTCCGCTACCTACTACAAGTCCCTTTTCCTCGGTCAAGCTGAGAAGGGCGAGCAAACGAAGAAGGCCGTCTCCCGAAGGTGGAAATCATCTGGGGCTGGGCCATCCATGGCCAAACAGGCAAAGAAAGACGCGCCTCCTCCTCAGGAGGAAATTCACGAGGAGACGCGCGAAGAGTCGGATGCTGCAGCTGCTGTTCCGCCGGCCGAGGTTGCCGCTGCCGCCCCTTCTCGGAGTCCCTCTTCCTCAGTGGCTCTTTTGGACGCCTTGGTGGAAGTCCCTTCTGCCGAGGAGCATTGTAAGAGTAAAGGTAAGGAGATTCCTGACGAGGAGGTCCGGGACTCCGATGATGACGTCGCAGAGGTGCCGCCAGGTTCATTTTCTTAGACAAGTTGTGGTACCTTTGTTTCTTTAAGGGTTCCTTGTCTTGATAAATTTCTTGCTTTGCCGTGCAGGGGAGCTGCTATACCCGAATTTGGCAACCGAGTGTTAGTGTTATGCCCAAAAGCCAATCATGAGATGATTGTATTTTTGCACAATTGAGTCATGATATTTTATTAAGGCATTAATCCAGCAATTATGTTTGTTGTTTTGTTCCTGCGTAACTTAACAAACATAATTGTAACCCTAGAATAATGATATTCTTAAAAGTCCCTGGTCTAGTATTATTGTGGAGCGGGTTGCAATAATACATAACAACTAGCATATGTGGAGACTAATATGAGATATGTAGTCTACATATGGGTACAAGTTGGAGAACTTGTGTACTGGACCGACCCACCATGAGAACACTACATGGATCGTTATATGAGTGTCATAAGTGATTCCCATAGTGATCAGGGTATATGTAGTCCTTCGACCTAAGATCATCAAGGTTCCCTACATGTGAGTCACATACTTTGATACTTTCCTTTATTGCTCGTAACTGAGTGAACTTGAAGGAGGTCATTGGGTATGTCACATATCATGCGGAGGGATTTATATGATCAAGATGGGATTTGTCCCTCCTATGTAACGGGAGCGATATCTTCGGGCCCCTTGATAGAGTGAGACTTAGAAAATGCATGGCCATGCTCGGATGAGTTGATATGCGATATCAATGTCATCAGTTTAAGTTAGTCTACTCAGTAATCAAGAAACCAAAGATTGGGCTATACGAGAGTGACACATTCCATGTCTCGTGCTTAGTCTTGATATCTTGGACAAAGGGACAATGGCATATATCGGTGATGATCATAAAGGTATAGTCGAATCATCGACAATCTTGTCACTTGGGTAGCAATGATGTGTTGCTAGACACCGCTCATTGCTTATGATCATAAATGTGATTTATGATCATTGCCAACGTGATAAGAGCCTATTAGGTCGCACACATAGAGCAATTTGGATCATTAGAGTGCATGGGCTAATTATTTGGGTTATGGTTTCACTTTAATTTCGTATTAATAATGGGCTGAAGAGTTGAGCCATTATTAAGCCCGAAATTAAATCCTAATTGGATTAGAGCTTTGAAGCCCATTAGGCTTGGAAGTTGAGTTTCACTATAAATACAACTTTTAAGTGAGAAATTCGCAGGTCTCCTTGCCCTAGCCTCCAAAAAGGACAGCCGCACTCTTCTCTTGCAATTCCTTGGAGGACACAAGCTAGCACTGCGAGCGCAAGAGAAATGCATCTACCGGGACGTGGTGGAAGCGTGGTGATCCCGAGAGGCTCGTGTGGATACCATAGAGAGCCTGAACACGTCAACTGTTCAGGTTTTGTGATTCGACTCTACAGTTGAGTGAGAGATCTCAATCGAAAATTAGGTATGAAAAATTTTCAAACACCCGGTTTACCTCGTTTCACTTGGATCCTGGAGGGTTTCGGTTAAATTCCGCTGCACTGTTTGGCTCCCGAAACCCAACAGCGAGCACGCCTGGAAACGGGCTCTTCGGGATGCCCATGTCCCGAAGGGGAAGATCCCGAGGGAGCACTTTTGGTCGTTTACGGAGGACATGAACTTGTACTCCGGCGACTGCCCATACATGGCCAACCAAATCTCGAGGGGGATCTTCACCGAGGCCTCCTTCAGAGCCATTTCTGAAGCGTGCCCGAGCGATGAGTCCCTCGCTGCCAAGGTTTCTGAGCACGCTGCCCAGGTATACTTCAGGCCTTTGTTTTGTTTCCCTTTGATTTCTTCTAAGTGTTTCGCCCACTCTTTGCCTTACTAACTTTTTCTCTTACTTATTTGCAGCTGCTGGGGTACACCGGCCTCCTTAGGGTCCGGGTGGTGAAAGAAGCGGCGTTCCGAGTCTCGGCCTTAGATCTCATAGAAAAATCTAAGGCCAAGTGCTCTGAATTGGCTACCAAGAACACGGAGATGGCTCAAGCTGCGAAGATGAAGGTCGCTGCCATTCGGGAGGAGTTCGCGAAGGAGATGGAGGAACTTTTGAAGGACTCCTCCCAGAAGATTTCTGACCTCGGTGCCAAGGTGGCGGAGCTGACCTCGGCGAACGAATCATATCAAAAGGAGAAGTCAGATTCTGAGGCTCTCCTGGCGAAGGTGCTTGCCGAGAAGGCCGAGCTCCAGGCCGAGGTCGAGTCTTTGAAGAAGGAGCCAAAGAAGAAGAAGACGAAGGCACTGAGGAAGGAGATTGCCGATCTGGAGAGGGAACGTGATGAGCTGGCGGTCGAGAAGAAGAAAGCCGACGAAATGACCAAGGTCGGTTTTCAAGACGGCTTCTGCCTCGTTCGTCACCAAGTGCTTCAGAGGTTCCCAGATCTGGACCTCTCTTTTTTGGAGGCCCTAAACATTCCCGAGGGGCCTCGGTGGTCTTGGTCAAAAATCGAGCACCTGAACTTGCCCCTTTCTTTCCCGACGCCGAAGGTGGTGGAAAAGGATGCAGGAGCTGGTGGCTCCCGAGACGTCGAGATTCCTTAGTTTGTTTTAGGGTCCTTTGCCTTCTTTTTCTTCTTTTGGCGAGCTTTCTTCTTTGTAAGCAGATTCATCTCAATAAATACTCTTTCTTAAAAATTTTAGCTAAGTCTTTTTGTAAGACTTTTCATTTTCCATTGTCCCGAACATGTTCGCTCAAGAGACTTTGGAAAATACGGCGATCTTCTTCGCGAAATTCTGACTTGTACAACTTATGCTCAAGAATTTTGGCTAAGTCTTTTGCGAGATTTTTCATTTCCCATCACGTTTGCTCAAGGGACTTCGGAAAATCATATCTTCGCCTATGTCAACAGTCACCTTCGCGAAATTCAGACTTGTATAACTCATGCTCAAGATTTTTGGTTAAGGAACTTTTGTACTTAGAAATTTTTTCTATACCATACAATCTTCTCACTGAAATCTTAAGCATAGAATTTTCTCAAGGCGTCTGAATGCCATGTATTTTTTAACTCTATGCCTCCGGCATCGCCGAGCTTGTAAACCCCTTTTTCGCACTTTGGCAAGTACCAGATAAGGTCCTTCCTAATTTGCGCGAAGTACCCCGTGGGATGGCCTTCGGGGTCCAAATTCAGCCTTTCGGAGAACGTGGTCTCCTTTCTTTATTCCTTTTGGCCTGGCGCGCAAGTTTATAGCCGCGGCCACTCTTTGTTGAAAAGCTTTTCTCCTTAGCTCGACTATTTCTCTGTGTTCGCCGACGAGGTCAAGCTTGGTTCTTAGGCCGAGGTCATTTCCCCTTTCATCGAACACTTGCACTCGCACCGATGGCTGCACTACCTCGACTGGGATGATAGCCTCTGTACCGAAAACAAGTGAAAAAGGTGTTTCCCCTGTGGCTCTTCGGGGTGTTGTTCGGTAGCTCCATAACACACTTGGGAGCTCTCCCGGCCATTTCCCTTTTGCTTCCCCCAGTCTCTTTTTCAGACCATCTTTGATAGTCCTGTTGGATACTTCTACTTGCCCATTGCTTTGGGGGTGAGCTACTGGGGCGAAGTGCATTTTTATTCCGAGGTTGTTGATAAATTCTTGGAACCCTTTGTCTGTAAACTGGGACCCATTGTCGGCTACTAGTACCCTCGGTATGCCAAATCTGCATACAATGTTCTTCCATACGAACTTTTGCATATCTTTTGCCGAGATAGTCGCCAAGGGTTCCGCCTCGACCCATTTAGAGAAATAGTCTACTGCAACTACGCAGAACTTCACGCCTCCAGGCGCTGTTGGGAGTGGCCCAATGAGGTCTATGCCCCAAACTGCGAAGGGCCAGGGATAGTCAGCCGAAGTTACCATTTCCGAGGGTGTCCTCTGGATACTCGCGTGTCTTTGGCAATTACCACATTTCCGGACGAACTGCCTAGCGTCCTTCCTTAGAGTAGGCCAAAAGTATCCTTGCCGAAGTATTACTGCTGCGAGGGCGTCAGTTCCAACGTGCGCACCACAAGCGCCTTCGTGAACTTCTTTGAGGATCATTTCAGTATCCTCTTCGCCAACACACCTCTGCAATGGATTTGCATATCCCTGCCGATATAATTCTTCGCCAATTAGGAAAAATCGACCGGAGCGTCTTCAAACTTTTGCAGCTTCGTGGGGTTCTTCGGGGAGCGCATTGGTTGCGAGATATCTTTTTGTTGGGTCTTTCCAGCCTCTTCCCGAAGTTACTATGCCCAGCACTGCGATGCTCGGTTGATTTAGCACCTCGGTGCATGTTTTTGATTTCTCCAAGCAGTCTGCTTCGGCGTTATCTCGTCGAGCTACGTTTTTGATTCGTACGGTGTCAAACTCTCGAATGAGCTCTGCTACCAGTTCATGGTATTTTGCCAAGGTCGGGTCCTTCGCCCCATAATCCCCTGCCGTTTGCCGAACTACCAGCTGGGAATCACTGTGGGCTTTTAAGTTTCTTACACCAATTTTTCTAGCTAGGCGCAATCCTGCTATGAGAGCTTCATACTCGGCCACATTGTTGGTGACGTTGAAGCCGAACTTGATGGCCTTCATTACTTCTAGACCTTCGGGACCTCTGATAATTACCCCAGCTCCCTGATGTTCGGACCCCGAGGCTCCGTCAACATATAAAGTCCATTCTGGCTCACTTTCGCCGGGATCCGGATGGCTATCCTCGGTGGTGGGTACTTCGGCAATGAAGTCTGCCAAAGCTTGAGCTTTTATGGCTTTCCGAGGTTCATAAGTGATGTCGTGCTCGCCAAGCTCTATACACCATTTGGAGAGCCTTCCTGAATGATCAACTTTTCTCATGACATCCCGCAGTGGTAGACTGCTTCGGACGACGATGGGGTGAGCCTGAAAATATGGTCGCAGCCTCCTCCCTGCCAGGACCAAGGCATATATAGCTTTTTGCAGCAAAGGATACCTGACCTCGGCGCCGTGCAGGGACTTGCTTACATAATAGACCGGCCACTGCTTCGGCCCTTCCTCTTTCACAAGGACCGAGCTTACTGCTTTTTCTGTGACGGCGAGGTATAATACGAGGGGTTCTCCCTCGCGAGGTTGTCGCAGAGTGGGCAGACTGGCTAAGTAAATTTTGAGTTCTTCCCAGGCCTTTTGGCAGTCTTCATTCCAAGGATGAGCATTGCCTCCGAGGTCGTCCTCCTTTTTTGCTGCCTTAGTGAGGACTTTGAAGAATGCTCGACACCGGTCTCCATATCTGGAAATAAACCTGCTAAGAGAGGTTATCCTTCCGGTGAGTCTCTGCACATCCTTTATTGTGGCAGGAGTTCGGAATTCGAGCAGAGCCTTAATTTTTTCTGGGTTAGCATCAATGCCTCTTTCTGATACCATGTACCCAAGAAACTTTCCCGAGGTCACTCCAAAGATACACTTTTCGGGATTAAGGTGAATCCCGAAGGTCCTGAGCTGGTGGAAAGTTTCCTTTAAATCTGCGACGTGGTCGGTGGGCAGCTTGCTTTTGACTATCATGTCATCGACATAGACTTCCATGTTCCTCCCTATTTGGTCACTAAAGACCTTGCTCATCAACCTCTGGTAGGTGGCTCCTACATTCTTGAGTCCGAAGGGCATCCTGACGTAACAGTATGTTCCACCCTCGGTGATGAAGGCGGTCTTCTCCTCGTCTTCAGGGTCCATCCTTATTTGATGATATCCACTGAAGGCGTCTAGGAAACTTAGGAGCCCGTATTCGGCAGTTGAGTCTACCAATCGGTCTATTGATGGGAGAGGGTATGAGTCTTTTGGGCAAGCATCGTTCAAGTTTCTGAAGTCAATGCACATCCGGAGCTTACTGCTTCCTTCTTTTGTGGCGATTACCACATTGCTTAGCCATTCGGGGTACTTGACCTCCCTGATTACATCTGCCTCCAATAAGCGCTGGACTTCGGTTTTGACGAAGTTATTTTTATGGACTGAGATGCCTCGTTTCTTTTGCCGGACAGGTTTTGCTTCCGGACTTACTTTAAGGCTGTGCTGTACTACGCGAGGGTTCACCCCTGGCATATCTTTCGGCGAGTAGGCAAATAAGTCTTTATTCATCAGTAGAAAGGATACAAGTTTTTTCTTGTCACCTTCGGCCAAATTTTTCCCTATTCGGGTACTTCGGCCTGGGACAAGTTCTACTTCTTCCATTTCTACCTTCGCGGAACCTTCTGCCTCGCCCTTTTTTGGTTTTAAAGCCTCTGCCTCTACGGCTTGTGCGAAGTTGTTTGCTGGAGCTTTCCTCGCTTTGACGAACACCTTCCTTACCTCGCTCTGATCAATGAAGATCTCTGCGTCTCCATCCTTGGTGGCAAAAGTGGCAGTCAAGTATCTTACATCAGGGCGAATGTGCAGGTTTCCCTGTGTTTGCCTCCCAAGGATGGCGTTGTATGATGAAGGAACATCCATAACGATGAACCTTGTCATTGTGGAGGCGAATAACTCGGTTGTCCCGTCCACCGAAGTCCCTTTCATCATTAGGGGAAGATCGATCCATCCGAGAACAGGCAGTTCGGATGGTCCTACGCCGAAGGTGGGCGAAGTGACGGTCTTGAGATCACTGCGGGATATGCCCAAGTTTGGCAGCAAATGTGAAAACAGGACGTCGGCGTTTGATCCGTCGTCAAGCAAGACTCTCTTGACGTCCCAGTTTCCTATCCTCACCATGACCAACAGCGGATCGTCATGGGGAAAGACGACGGTGGAACCATCCTTGCGGGCCAGCTTCTTCGTCGGGCTCTGATACTCCATGACTGATATTTCTCTGGCCTTCCTCTTTCTTTCCGAGGATGGGAGTCCTGTCGTAATTGTTTGTATTACCCCCGCCGGAGGTGGAGGGCGCCTCTTCGGACTTCGGTTCCTCCGTCTGTCGGAGTCGTAGTCTTCGTCATCTGCCTTTCCTTCCTCCTCTTTCCTCCCCTTCGGGGAAGGCATTCGCAGATAACGTCGAAGTTGGCCCAGTTTTATCAGTGACTCTATGTACTTTTTCAATTGGAAGCAGTCTTCAGTGTCGTGGCCGTGGTCGCGGTGAAACTGGCAGAACTTCTTCATGTTCTTCTTGTTATCAGCGGTCATGGCCCTTGGCCGCTGAATCTGGGCTCCCTGCCTTTCCATTGTCATGAGGATGTTGGTCCTCGTGGTGTTCAGGGGCGTAAAGTTTGGGAGTTTCCTTCCCCGCATTCTCCGAGGTCGGCCTGCCTGGTCAGCTGGATATCGCGTTTGCTGGCTGGATCCTTCGGCGCGAGTGTGATCAGACTTCGGTCCGCCCATTCTCAGCTCTTCGGCTGTCATATGTTGTTCGGCCCTTCGGTAGAATTCACCAAGCGTGTCCGGAGGGTCCTTGGAAAATTCATAAAAGAGCTGTGAGTCCCTCCGAAGGCCCCGTGTCATGGCGAGGATGCGTATTTCGGGCCGAAAGTCTGGGACACTCAAGGCTTCTCTGTTAAACCTTTCGACATAGTCGCGGATGGTCTCTCCGTTTCTCTGCGCTATGTCGAACATCTGGACGGGCATCTTCGCCGTCGGCCGACTTCCAATGAATTGCTGCGTGAAGGCTGTAGATAACTCCTGGAACTCCCTGATGGTTCCTGGAGCCAATGAGTTGTACCACGCAGTTGCTGGCCCTGTGAGGGTGACCTCAAAACATTTGCACAAGGTAGCGTCGTCTGCACCGTGCATCATCATGCTGCGTCTGTACTTGGTTAGATGAGCCTGTGGATCAGTCCGGCCATCATAAGTTTCCAGCCGAGGTACCCGGAAGTCACCTGGCATGGCTGCCTCTACTATAGTTCGGGTGAACGGGGACTCATCCCCACAGAAGGTTTCAGACAGCCTGGCCCAGACCGGCTTGCGAGCTACTTGTTTTTCCACTCTGTCCAACCTCGCTAATATTTTCTCCATAAGGATCGTGGCACTAGGTTCTTCTTCTGGGAAGGGAGATTGCCGGCGCCTCTTCGGGGAGTGACTTCGGCGCTGAATGGATGGGGACTTCGCCTCAGGTGACGAGCTCCTTCGGTGTGGGATTTTGGGTCGCTTGGACCCAGCTCGTCCTGTAAGCCGTGCCCCGAGGGGCATATTTTCTGTTGAAGACTCCTCACGTGGGTCCCCGCTTCCCGAACTACGATGGACTGGTTTGGGGCTTCTTTCCCGAGGACGTGCTGGCGAGGGAGTCCTTTGGGCCTGAGTTTGTTGTGGCCACCTTCGGTCTATCTGCTGTGTCATTTCAGCCACAACAGAACGTTGAAAGTCGCACAGGAAACTCATGGTTATGACCAGAGGACGCTCTTCCTCCGGCGTGGAAGTCCCTGGAAGGGTTTGCTCAGTAGCCGGTTGAGCTTCAGGCGCGGACGGGGACCTTGGGAGTCCCTTGTCCTTTGAACGCCGAGTTTCAACAACGGCGACCTGAGGGTGGTTTCCCACAGACGGCGCCAAATGATGCCCAGCAGCATCTTCGTTGGAAGACATTGTGACTTCGGGAGGGACTTCCTGAGAGGGAGAACGTCTGGAGCCTAGATTTCCCAGGGGAGTGCGCCTGAAATACTCAGAAAAGAGGGTTAGGAGGTCCCCAGGGTCTTTTTCCGGGGAGGAGCCTCCGACGCCCAAGTCAGTGTCCTGAGAGATGAAAGAGGGGGAGCACTAAGAGGTTTAGTGGCCTTGCCTGTTTGTATTTTCTCAAGGGGAGAGGGTCAGATCCGGCCCCTTGCCAGGGTGTGTTTCCTGGTATTTATAGGAGTTCCCAGCCCGTTCAGATCATGACACGTGTTCGGTCGGATGTTCTCTGTGTTTCAGGGCGTAGGGGACAAGTAGCCGTTTGCAGGCTCCTTGAGCCTTGAACCGAGACAGGTCGTGACAAGACCTGGACGGCGACGGCGTGTCAGACCGCCGTCTGAGGCGGCATGTAATGCATGTGTGCGACATGTCAGAGGCTCCTTAAATGCTCAAGCCGTACTCCTGAGGTCCTCTGGGCAAGGTCATTCTTTGGTACGGATGCCCTTCTTTGGGAGTTATGCTCGTAGTTCGAGGAGTCCCCTGGTTCTAGGGTTCCACCTTCGGGGAAGTTCTCTCCTGTTTGGAATGGCTGGTTCTTTATCCCCGAAGGCGATCCTTTTGGTCCCCCGAGGGAGCTGGCGGTACCTTTGAAATGCCTAGCGTATTACTGAAGTCCCGACTTCGTGGTGTCTGACTTCGCTCCTTCCGAGGTCAGTGATAGTGCCTCTGTTGGATGACGTCAGGCTTCCCGACCATGTTTTCGTTAAGAAGTATGTGCTGAGGGAGGCGATAGCCCTTCAGCTATCACCATTAACATTTCATTGTGAGAATACAAGGTGTAGAACACCCAGAAAAAAAAAACAAAAGAAGAAGAAGGCGCCTATTGCTTCTCTTGCCTGTCTTCGGGGTCGTGAGCATCCTCGGATTGGTCATCTTCAAATTCGGCCTCTTTGTTCGTACTAATTTTGGTCGCTGATGGAGGGAGAACGTGAAGGTTGAGAAATTCTACGATTGACCATTTTGAGGATGGTCCTTTGGGAACGTCAAGCACCTGAAGGAAGGAAAGGTCAAGGTTTGGATACTTGGACAAGCCTTGGTGGTGGGCATGGCAAAAACCGTCCTGATAAGAGGACGTAGTCACCTCATCAGAATTAGCCTTCTCCGCCTTTAAGTCCTCCAACTCTTTCTTAAGAAGCTCAACCTCATTTTCCAATTTCTTATTCTTCTTCTTCTGCTCTTTCTTCAGCCGATCGATCTTGGCTAAGAATTTAGCATTGAGCCCCAGCATCTTCGTTAGGTCAGCAACGGCTTCCTCCTTCTCCTTTTGGAAGGGTTCGTTCGCCAAAGTAAGGGCCACTACCCTCGAGCCAAGGTCCAACACCTTGGAGGAAAAGTCTTCCAACATCTCATTTTGGCTCTTCAGCAGCTCTTGCCGAAGACTGGCCAAGTCTTCCTTTACAATTTTATTAAGCTTACCGTACTTGATGACAAAGCTATCAAAAAGTTCCTTGGCTTTGGCCAAGTTCTCCTCTGACTGACTTCGGACCGAAGATTGCTTAGCTGCCCAAACCTGAAGACATCCACTATATACCAACAGCTACAAAAGGGGAGGATTCCGAATAAGGGTCAAAAAGCAACAAAAGCTTGAAATTTTTCTAAGTCCTAAAGGGTTAAGGTTTACCTAGGCTGCGTGTTCACTCATCCTCGTGGTGAGGAGTTCCTCATTGGGGCACTCCTCCATTAGGAACTGAAAGGTGGCATTAGTCATAATGCCCATCATCATTTGAGGGGCCATCTTTTGGCTATCTTTGGAGAACAAGTCCATGTCCTCTATGAAAGTCCAGAAGGGCTCCATCAGAATTTTTTCCTTTAAGATTTTTGAGTCTTGAATGGCCCTCTTCCGAGCATGGTCCTCCACCCATGAAGCCTACGTTCCTTCATCTGTAAAGTCACGCCGAAGTTCCATTAAAATGTTATCCTTTAGCCATTCGTCTACAAAGGCTAAAATACCAAAAATTCCCAAACTCATAGATGAATGGCTTAGGGACAAAACCGGGGGGAGTTCGGCATCATCTCCCTCGGAGTCACTAATATCAAGGACCTCGGCGGGAAAACCTTTGCACTTTTTCTTTCAGCGTTCCTCCAGTTCTTCGATCGAAAGCACCCCGATTGAAGTCCCCAATGTCTCGACAACTGCATTAGGACTAAGAAGGGTTGAGCAGATGGCCGGCTCTGAAGATGGGTCGGCATGAATGAGAGTTTGATCAAGCACCTCCACTTCCCCTTTGGGCAGAGGTAGAAGGGAGTTGATGCGAACCCCTATGGTATAAAGACCATGAAACGCGCCCAAGATGAGATTCAAGCTCCACAAGACATCAAAAAGACTGGGTTTAAAACCCCCACCCCTAATCAACCTGTGATTAGAAACGAGAAGTATAGAACTCCAAGAACACAAGCACACTTGTGCACCAAGGCAGTCCACAAAGAACCAAAGAGAAAACCTCTCCAAAGAGCAATATTATTTCGGCATTAATCTGTGTGTTTACATCCAGAATATGTGCCTTTATATAGGCCTAAACTAGGGTTAAAAGCTGGGCAAAATTCGCAGCCCAAGTCACCTAGGAAACCTAGTTACAAAGGACTCAAGAAAACCCAGTCCAATTAGGATTCCTAAACCCTTTCTAACTTGTTTTGTGTATGCAGCGTATGCCACCTGTCCTAAGCGACCTGAATTAATTTCATAGCCTAAATAACATCCTAAATAATGTATCTAAACAGGAATTGAACGAAAATAAAATGCAAATACAAGATTAAACCCGAAAACCCCCAAATAGCCTTTTCGGGTGCATTTTTGGGCACTTTAGGGCTTTCACTTGTATCTTCAGCTCCCAGCTTGAATCTTTGAGTTCCAATGACATGAATATTCCTCTTAGATGTGGAAAAAGAGGTCTGGAAAGTTAGAGCTCAAAAATCCAGCTTATGGGCACAAAATGCATCAAGAACACTTAAGGTGGCTCAAATGGTGCACTTTGAGTGGTGTCCTTGGTGTCCTTATTTTGTGACTTGTCTAAGCACTCCAGAACTGAGTACCAAGCATATCCATCCTCTCCATATGGTGTCTTGAAAGTTCCAGCAGCTCCTTGTGAAGTTTCATGTCCATTCTCCATGAAGAAACTTGAAACAAAGGCTTGTAGTGCACTTGAGAGCTCCTTTGCTTTCTTCCTTGTCATAGGTCCACTAGAAACCTTCAATGGGTCCTTGCCTTCTCCATGTGTGCCTTCCTTGATCATATCAGGAGTCCTCCTTGGCCTTCTTCAATTTTGACGCCGAAGACGGTCCAACCGGCACCTTCTTCTTCTTCGGCACTTTCTTCTTTTGCTGCTCCCCCCTCTCGGCCTAGCTGAGGAAGAGAATTTTGTAGAAAATAGTAGATTTATCATCCATCTCTGCAAAAAAAAGAGCATTAGTGTAAATACGAAAAGGCATAAGTAACAAAAATTGTAAAAGAGCTTACTCTCTTTCAGTGCCAAACACGTAAGTTCTCCTTGAAGGAGCTTCACCAACCACGCCTTTTTCCCATCAACCAAGGGCTTCAGCATACCTTCATCGGTAATATGTTCCTTAACTACCCCAAGCTCCCGAAGGACCTCTTCAGTCATGAAACTCCATCTGATGGGGAAGGGGCATAAAGAAAACGGAGGGACCTCGGGATACCATTCCGCGACAGCCTAAATATGGCTATCAAACTCCTCAAACTAAGACTTTAGCTCTAAGGTTAAGAGCTTCCTCGGGTCTACTACATCAATATCAAGAGTCCCTGAAGCCCATTTGGTCGGCATGTCATTCCACTGCTCATCCACCTTCAGAAAAAAGAACTTCTTCCACCACCCTCGCCAACTATCCTTTGTTCTGAAAGTGAACGTATATTTCTTACTACCAAATCCCTAAGGGAGCAAAAAGTAGAACCCGCCCTTAGGAACGGGGTGGAGTTTGTAGTATTGCATGAAAAAGATAAAGTGGGGCTCTATGTTGAAGACCCTACACATACAAAGAAAAACATTAAAGTAGGAGTAGGAGTTTGGGGGAAGTTGGTTGACGGCTATGCCATGAAATTGGAAAAAGTCACAAACCATCTTCAGAGGGGGATACCAAAGTCCCACCTTCAGCTGAGCCCTAAAGATGGTAACCTCATCTGAATGAGGAGCATAACTAGGCATACCAGGACTAAGTAGCTTGGTGACGGCATAGGATAAGAGAAAAAATTTAGCCAACCACTTCTTCACTTTCTCCTAAGTGGCACAGCTCATATGAGAGTTAAGAGGGGGCCAACTCTCAGGAATGGGATGAGCTTTTATGTGGTAAGAAGACATGTTCAAAAATGGAGGAATCTAACCTTGGAAAGGCGAAGGGAAAAGAATTGAAACAAAAAAAGCATTTCGGAAGAAAACCCACCTAGTTTCGAACAAAGATAGGGACTTCGGAAATCACCACAAACTCGCCAAAAATCGCTCTGCCGCTAGCACCACCGACAAAAAAAGATGAAAGATGAGAGGAAATCAGCGAGCAAAAGGAATGAAAATTGAGAAGTGTTGAAAAGTCTGAAGGAGGAAGGGTTTATATAGACTGAAGGAGGCAGGCGTAGCATCGCCATAATGTCCCTTCATAGACGAAGGGACGTAACTGATGTAACATACATGATCGTTCGCCAGTCACCTAGTGACATATGCACCCGATGTGAGAAACGAGGGCACGCCTTCTAACATTAGCTAGCTTGTGAAAGCCTAGACTGAAGTGATGCAACTACCTAGTCAGAAAAATGATGATTCATTGACAAGCAACAGAGAACAAGAAGAAATCAGAAGGGGAAATATTCTTCCTCATCCAAAGATACATCTTTTGGAACATCAAGAGCTCGGTAAAAAATGAGGAATCCCATTTGATGCCAAAGATACTGCTTCGGCCAAAGGAGGCATCGTGAACCAAAGAGATGCCCACCCCGAAGAAGGCAAACTAGCTCAAGATTCAACATTGTTAAACGGGAATGTCTGTCGCTTTCATGACACACTCACAAAAGCCTAACGCTGAAGATACTACTTCAGCTTCTTGAGGGGGGCATGTGATAGCCGAAGGGCCATGGCCTTCAAGATCTCCTGATCAGCTGTCAGGAAACCACCTTCGGTGTTAGCTTAGCCTCAACCTCGGGGCATCAACACCAGCCTCAAAAGGTAACATGACCAACTTCAGGAAAAGGTGTCTTTCCTCACCCTCAGATTTACGAACCTACCGACCTTGAAAAAGTAGATCCACCATCCTCGACAGAGGAAAACATCTTTTGAAGGTGACCCACTCTATTGACGGGCCTTCCCCAATAGCCCTTGGGGAAAATCTCCTCCTGAAGGGGTCTCGTACCCCGAAGGGGTCTCACAGAGATACGACAAAAATGGTTAATGAGCCTTTGACAAAGAGACCTTGCAGATGCCCATGCCCTTTGGCTAGAATGGCCTACGACTAGCTGGAGATACCTATCTCTGAAGGTGCGGATTGTTGGGTTTCTGGAGCCAAACAGCGCAGAAGAATTTAACCAAAACCCTACAGGATCCAAGTGAAACGGGATAAACCGGGTGTTCAAAAATTTTGATACCTAATTTTCGGTTGAGATCTTTTAGTCAACTGTAGAGTCAAATCACAAAACTTGAACAGTTGACATGTTCAAGCTCTCTATAGTATCCACACGAGCCTCTCGGGATCACCACGCTGTTAGTGTTATGCCCAAAAAGCCAATCATGAGATGATTGTATTTTTGCACATTGAGTCATGATATTTTATTTAGGCATTAATCCAACAATTTTGTTTGTTGTTTTGTTTCTGTGTAATGTAATGAACATAATTGTAAGGCTAGAATAATGATATTCTTAAACGTCCCTAGTCTAGTATTATTGTGGAGCGGGTTGCAATAATACATAATGACTAGCATATGTGGAGACTAATATGAGATATGTAGTCTACATATGGGTACAAGTTGGAGAACTTGTGTACTGGACCGACCCACCATGAGAACACTTCATGGATCGTTATATGAGTGTCATAAGTGATTCTTATAGTGATCATGGTATATGTAGTCCTTCGACCTAAGATCATCAAGGTTCCCTACATGTGAGTCACATACTTTGATACTTTCCTTTGTTGCTTGTAACTGAGTGAACTTGAAGGAGGTCATTGGGTATGTCACATATCATGCGGAGGGATTTGTATGATCAAGATGGGATTTGTCCCTCCTATGTAATGGGAGTGATATCTTCGGGCCCCTTGATAGAGTGAGACTTAGAAAATGCATGGCCATGCTCCGATGAGTTGATATACGATATCAAAGTCATCAGTTTAAGTTGGTCTACTCAGTAATCAAGAAACCAAAGATTGGGCTATAGGAGAGTGACACATTCCATGTCTCGTGCTTAGTCTTGATATCTTGGACAAAGGGACAATGGCATATATCGGTGATGATCATAAAGGTTTAGTCGATTCACCGACAATCTTGTCGCTTGGGTAGCAATGATGTGTTGCTAGACACCGCTCATTGCTTTTGATCATAAATGTAATTTATGATCATTGCCAACATGGCAAAAGCCTATTGGGTCGCACACATAGAGCTATTTGGATCATTAGAGTGCATGGGCTAATTATTTGGGTTATGGTTTCACTTTAATTTCGTATTCATAATGGGCCAAGGAGTTGAGCCATTGTTAAGCCCGAAAATAAATCCTAATTGGATTAGGGTTTTGAAACCCATTAGGCTTGGAAGTTGAGTCTCACTATAAATACAACTTTTAAGTGAGAAATTCGTAGGTCTCCTTGCCCTAGCCTCCCAAAAGGAGAGCCGCACTCTTCTCTTGCAATTCCTTGGAGGACGCAAGCTAGCACTGTGAGCACAAGAGAAACGCATCTGCCGGGACATGGTGGAAGCGTGGTGATCCCGAGAGGCTCGTGTGGATACCATAGAGAGCCTGAACATGTCAACTGTTCAGGTTTTGTGATTCGACTCTACAGTTGAGTGAGAGATCTCAACCAAAAATTAGGTATGAAATTTTCGAACACCCGGTTTACCCTGTTTCACTTGGATCCTGGAGGGTTTCGGTTAAATTCTGCTGCGCTATTTGGCTCCCAAAACCCAACACACGCTTCCACCACGTCCCGGTAGATGTGTTTCTCTTGCGCTTGCAGTGCTAGCTTGCGTCCTCCAAGGAATTGCAGTGCTAGCTTGCGTCCTCCAAGGAATTGCAAGAGAAGAGCTGCGAATTTCTCACTAGAAGTTGTATTTATAGTGAGACTCAACTTCCAGGCCTAATGGGTTTCAAAGCCCTAATCCAATTAGGATTTAATTTTGGGTTAATAATGGCTAAACTATTGGGCCCATTATTAATACGAAATTATTGTGAACCCAAAACCCAAATTATTAGCCCATGCACTCTAATGATCCAGATAGCTCTATGTGTGCGACCCAATAGGCTCTTACCACGTTGGCAATGATCATAAATCACATTTACGATCATAAGCAATGAACGGTGTCTAGCAACACATCATTTCTACCCAAGTGACAAGATTGTCGATGATTCGACTAAACCTTTATGATCATCCCCGATATATGCCATTGTCCCTTTGTCCAAGATATCAAGACTAAGCATGAGACATGGAATGTGTCACTCTCGTATAGCCCAATCTTTGGTTTCTTGATTACCAAGTAGACCAACTTAAACTGATGACATTGATATAGTATATCAACTCATCCGAGCATGGCCATGCATTTTTCTAAGTCCTACTCTATCAAGGGGCCCGAAGATATCACTCCCGTTACATAGGAGGGACAAATCCCATCTTGATCATACAAATCCCTTCGCATGATATGTGGCATACCCAATGACCTCCTTCAAGTTCACTCAGTTACGAGCAACAAAGGAAAGTATCAAAGTATGTGACTCACATGTAGGGAACCTTGATGATCTTAGGTCAAAGGACTACATATACCATGATCACTATGAGAATCACTTATGACACTCATGTAATGATCCATGTAGTGTTCTCATGGTGGGTCGGTCCAGTATACAAGTTCTCCAACTTGTACCCATATGTAGACTACATATCTCATATTATTCTCCACATATGCTAGTCGTTATGTATTATTATAGCCCGCTCCACAATAATACTAGACCAGGGACGTTTAAGAATATCATTGTTCTAGGGTTACAATTATGTTTATTACGTTACGCAGAAACAAAACAACGAACAAAATTGCTGGATTAATGCCTTAACAAAATATCATGACTCAATGTGCAAAGAATACAATCATCTCATGATTGGCCTTTTGGGCACAACACTAACACGGATCACATCTAACCAAACATGTGTCATCATCTAAATAGGCTATGTCAAACGGCCTCCTCCCTCCTCCCTTCTATAAATACTTAGGAAGGACCTTGGTAAGAAAGGGAGACTTTTTCTTTATTCTCCACTCCCTGCTCTTTACAACTACTCACACAAATATTGACTTGGGCGTCGGAGGCTCCTCCCTCGGAAACACATTTTGAAAAGTCTCTAACCCTTGTTCTTCAAAGTCTTACAAACACCTTCACACCGGAAGTCTCTCCTTCAGGTCAGCATGTCATACAATGAGGATGCTGATGGGCATCAAAATATTTGAAGGTTAGTGGGTAAGGTCTCCTCAATTAGTAGAGTCCTTGTTCCCCTCAAGGCCGCCAAGTTAGGGGTGAATGGCCTTTTTGTAGAGTCAGCCTTGATGAGAGAAACAAGAGCCTCGTTGGTGGTAGCCTTTGCAGATGATCTCAGTGACGCCATTAGGAAAACTATTGTGGAATATATTAAGGCTGCCGCCAGCATAATTTGAATAGTGGAAGAACGGCCAAAGGCTACCAAAATAGCAGAAGACATAATCCATAATGAAGTAAAAGTACCAGAAAGATTGAAAAATTAATGAGCATAAGTTAGGATAAAGAAAAGTGTACTACCCGATTGAAGTCACCTCTAAAAACTTGAATGAGAAAACTAGGGAAATAGTTGAATAGATGCTAAAGAAGGACTCCAAGCAAGAAAACTGAGAACAATAGAATTATGAAAGTAACGGAGGAAAAAACCCTATGCTATATATAGACACACCTACAATGCTAAGGTAACCTCCTTGAAAACCACCACATAATTATGGTTGACTTTTAGTCCACTAAGAGAACGACACATGGCCATTAGCAGTGGTCTAACAGTCAAGCTGAGTCACTTCTCTGGAAAAGCATTTAATGGATGTTGCCTTTCCTTTTCACCCTGCCGTTAAGATTGCCACGTTGCCACGTCTAGCAAGGATAAAGGATAGTGGGAGGTCACCTAAAAAATGACAACGTTTTCATGACTTCTTAAAGAAGTTAAGCAAGGCATCGTACCCCTAAAAACAAAGCTGCATAGGAACATAGAAGTAGCATAGAAAGGTGGAGGGGTCATGACACGGGCCCTTATGGCCCTACCCGAGAAGCCTATGAGAACAAGTCTCATGTTGGTTGTAACTGGATAATTAATTATGTGCACCCTGGTTAAAACTACAAGCTACTAGTTGTTTAACCTAGGAATGCAATTATGCATGCAATAGTTGCTTTGACTTGAGCAAGTAGAAAATCACTAAACATTTATATCGCCTAGGCATTTCCATAAAATCAAATGTTCAAAGAGTCAAAGCATATAAAACCTTTATAGCTTAAACATTAATCCTACACATAATTAACTATGTGTGGGCATTTAAACAATTGTAGACTATGCCCTACACCCAAAGGCAACCCTAGAGTCCATAACTCTATTCATACACATTGGAGGCCACCAACATACAACATACATATACAAGGCTAGTATTACTGAGATCCAATCAACTAGCTTCCACCTTAAATGAGAGATCCCAGTGGCAAGCCTTAATGATCCTCCATGTTCTTAATAGCCTTTGTGGCCAAGAAACTATAGTTAGTATGATAACAACTTAACTAACAAGTGGCCAAATAACCTAGAATCTCAAGGATTCTCAAAGCAATACCTATAACAGAAACTACTGCGACATTCCTTAATGATTGTCACATCCAACGTTTCAGTATCTACACAACATGAAACTAATGGAATGAGAATATGATGATTTTCAGTAAGGGTTCATCAATCTGCAAGGAAAACATTAAGGACTACACATATACTAAGATATGTAATCTACTATGAGCTCATACAGGATGATGCTAAACCTATGCGCATATGTTTTAGTCCCTTAAGACTTGTCCTCTGCCTAGTCCTCCTATGGGCATCACTCTATGCCTAGTAAGTTCAAGCCCTTAACTCGCTACTAGTAAGCCTTAGCTTACTGATGCAATAAATCTAACTTTCCCTCAATTGTTGTGCAGGCGAACATGATGGACACACCTCGCTTGAGTTCTAAAGAACGCACTAGGTGTACTAAGCCTCCACATAATGCCTCAAGTCCTTAGACTTGTCTAAGTCACTTGTGTACTAAGCTTCCACCTAAAACCCTTACCAAGACTCCACTAGGTTTTCACTTGTGCCTCAAGTAATCTTGGCTAGGAAACAAGTGCACTAAACCTTCACTTTAGGCACATACCAATCCACCATTACTTTGGTTCACACTAGTTGAGTAACAATGACTATGGTTATACTCATTTACTAGGTTCTTTAGAACCCACCTAGTTGCACTAAGGTTCCCACATTGGAGCCTTAACTCTGAAGGCTAAACTAGGCTTCCGATGGTACTAAACCTTCCACCCAACTTGACACGACCCCTTATGGTCCTGCCCAAGAAGCCTATGGGAACTTGTCCCACATTGTCACAAATTGGCTAAATGATTATGCGCGCACTAGTTAAAACCTTTATGCTTCTAGTTATTTAATCCTACTATGCAATCATGCATGAGTTTACGCTTTAACTTAATCAATAAAATAAAGAAATGGTACTTGAAACGTTGTCACAACATATTTTAATAAAAAAAAAATTGTGTGCAAGCATCCAAACAAGGGTAGACTATGCTCGCACCCAAGAATGACTCTAAAGTAGACTACTCATACATGACCATTGGAGGCAAACTAGTGTATGAGAACTATACACTGAACGACTGTATTGAGATCCAGAACCAAGCTTCCACCTTAGAGCAAACTCCTAGTGGCAAGCTTCGTAGGCCCTCCCTTGTGCTTCACTAGCCTCCGTAGGCCAAAAACATGACTATAGTTAGTACCATAACTTAACCAACAAGTAGCCCATAAACTAGAATCATAATGATTCAAATAAATGAAATACCTGCTCATAAGCCTAGCTCAACAACCCTCAATGGTTGCTGGCTCAATGACGCTCAAAACTGCACAACGAAATGTAAGGGAGTGAGAATCAAAGATTCTCAGTAAGAGGTTTTCAACCTGCAAGAAAAATCCTGAAGACTCCTCATATGAGAACTTATGTAACTTGCTGTGAGCTCATACAGATTGGGGGTCTAATAAATGTGCATATACCTAGGCCCCTGGGACTTCTCCTCATCCTAGTCCTCCTCACTGGTCATCACTTCGTGCCTAGCGAGTTCTAGGCACTAACTTGCTCCTAGTAAGCCTTAGCTTACTAACAAAGCCAATAATGTAGCCTTCCTTCAGTTGTTGTGCAAGTGAACACGATGGATGCTCGTTGCATACGCTGTAAGAAATCTAGTAGGTCTACTAGGCCTTCACATAGTGCCTCAAGTCCTAAGACTTAACTAGGTCACTTATGTACTCTACCTCCACTAATTAACCTACCAAGGCTATAATAGGCTTCCACTTGTACCTCAAGGCATGGCTTGGCTCGGCAACAAGTGCACTAAGCCTTTATCCATGGTGCTTCTTATCCACCATTACTTGGTTCAAACTAATGGAGTGGTAATGATCATGGTTAGACTTATTCACTAGGTTCTCTAGAATCCCAACTAGGTGCACTAAGGTTTTCACATCAAATCCTCAAATCCAAAGTCTCAACTAGGCTTTCGATGGTACAAAACCTTACACCCAACTAATGGTGCTTTATTGTGGCCAAACATGCTTTCAAAACTTACCTTCAATTTGAGTTGAAATAACTTTAAAAATAGGCCATTTTAAGTGTATTGAGGGTATAGAGATGATATTACTCTCTCTTAGCTTCGTGTGGAATCTTGAATCACCTCAGTTGAACACTTGAGTGAAAAGTTATGAATAAAACAAAACTGGGTGTCAATGCTATCTTGACGACGCATCGCCATAGTTGTTGATGTTCTTCCAATTTCTAAGGTATTAGCAACACATCGTGGGAACTGGTATTGATTGTTGATGCATCGCCAAACCTATGTGGATCATTTGCCTCTTGGACAACTTCTCTGCCCTCATGATCTTGAAACAACTCAGTTATGATGGTAATCATACCCTCTACCACTTGGGTCATAATCTGACTTAACCATTAAAGCACCCTAGATATCTCATCTAACCTTGCCACAACTGGGTCACTAGAACCCTCACCAGGTTCTAGTTAGCTGCTCTCGAAGTTCCTGACCAAGTGTCAACCATAGCAACCTGCAACCAAAGCCAAACGACATTCCCCAAATATTAGTCAGTACTAACTAGTCTAGCACATGGACTTTCAAAACTAGATCTCAGTCTTAGCCTCAAATATCTATGAAATGAGCTCTAGGCTCTGATACCAAAAACTGACACTGCTATCTTTGGCCATTGTCCAATAAGCCTATGATAGCTGATCTCACGATGGTTGCAAGTGGCTAGCTATATATGTGCGCAGATTAAAAATTGCGTGATACTAGTTGATTAACCTAGAATATGCAAGATGCATGCTCTTCATGCTTTGACTTGGATTAACAAAATTCCATAAACCATTGACTTGGCCAAAACATTTCCAAACAAAACAAGTTCAAATAGCTAAAGCATACAAAATCAACATTTATGTGAGTTTACTACACATAACAACTGTGTGGAAGCATTCATACATAAAGTAGACTAATGCCTTCACCCAAGAGCAACCCTAGAGCCTAGGACTCCTCAAAATATAAACAATGGAGGCTACTAGGAGTACTATATATACAAGCCTTAACTGAGATCTTCTTAAACTAACTCCCACCTTGGATGCAAGTCCTAGTGGCGAGCCACCAAAGTCCTTGTCCAAGTGCTACTAGGCTCTGCAGCCAAAGAAAGACTGTAGTTAGCACTGTGACTTAACCAATAAGTAACCTAAGTAGACTAAAATCATAAAGATTCTCTAATGAAATACCTGCAACCAAAGCAAACTATGATGCTAACCCTCAGCAGTCACCCGGCCCAACAACTTCACAATCTATACAACATAACTAGGGAGTGAGAATTTAAACATTCTCAGAAAGCGTCTCCACTATACCTGCAAGAAAAGTTCCTAAGTACTCCACATATGATAACATATGTAATCTGCTGTGGGCTCATACAGCTTGAGGGTCTAATATATGCATATACCTAGGTTCCTTGAGACTTCTCCTCATCCTGGTCCTTGAACTACAAGGCACTGCCTTGTCCTTTAGCAAGCCTAGCTTGCCAGCCTAACTAGTGATAAATCACTAATTGAACCTTTCCCATTTATGTTGTACAGGGGCATTATGGTGGGACTATTGTAGACTAGGCCATAAAGACCTTGTAGACTAGGTGCACTAAGGTTTCACCTTGCAACCTCGTGGCTAAATGCACGGCTAGGCTACCATGGTTTCTAAACCTCTCACCCAAGCTAGTGATACCTAATTGTGATCCTTTGTAAACTAGTTTTCTTGCATATCATACAAGTAACTATAAACCTTTACAAATTCAAGAAAACTCCTAGGTCTTGAAAGACTTTTGAAAGTCTCAGAGTACCCCGCAATGTTTACACCCCAAGGTACCCTAAGAACCCATTTAGGTCTCCCCTTGATCTTCTTAGCAAAACTTGCAAAATTCAGCCAACATGCCTATGGTTGGTAATGATATGCCAATTTTTCCTATCATGGTGACGCGTCACGGGTACCGGAGGATGATTGACGACGCGTCGCCAATACCTGCGACAGCCCAAAAAATTCCCAATTTTGCTGCTATGAACTTTGGACATTTCCCAAACATATCAAACATGCTTGGATAGCCTCCAAACTTCATATGCATGTAAAACATGTTGCATAGATCACAACCAACTATCACAAGCCAATCTATGATGCATTATAACGTCATTCCAATCATCTCTAACCTCATAATCCACCATAATTTAACCTTGCCCACTAACTAATGCTATTGCTAGAACTACTCGAATTCATTAAGCAAACTCATTCCAATACCATTAATTGAACTAAAAAACATAACTCCCTTACCTCAACTCCAAGCAACAAGCAAGAATTATACAACTCTTTTGCACCAACCAAGTTCCACAAACTCTAACCTAAGTTCCAAGCAAATATGGGCACAAAAGATCATGTTACTAACTGCTAACCAAAACCCAGGTTCCCAATCAACTAATAAACATGAAATCAATCATGAACACATTGATTACCTCGTATAAAAAATAGCGGATAGAAGGGAACGTGCTTCCAAGCTCCAAAACCATGATTTTATGCTTGAAACAAGCATCCAATGGCCTATATACTTATGATGGCTCCACTTTTGACTAAAAACTCTTGATTTTGGGCTCAATTGGATGAAGAAACGATGGTGTGAAGGATGAACTCGGGTTATGGCAGCCACCCTTCACTTTACCGTCTTATAAACCCTATAAACCATATTTAAATTCAAGCCACCAAAGTATTTGGCATGGAACACTTAAACCCCCTCCTTTTGATAACGTTAGTCATTCTTGATCAACTTTGTTTATTTCAACTAAGTTTGGGTTAACGTTAAAAGTTAGGCTATCAAAACTCATTTTAAGCACTCGGGACGTAGCCTGACTTGTCGGGATACAAAATTACCATTTTGCCCTTAAACCTCATTCAGCGCCTTTACCTTCTCAAAACTTAGTGAACTTTGCTAAACTTTCTTATTTTTGCCATGTAAACTTGAATTAAGGTTCCAAACTTAATTTAGAGAAATTTACATTCCTCAGGCATGCTTGCCACTAGGAGAGCCATAACATTGTCCCCTCATTTTGGAATTTGGTCCCCCAAATTCTGCTACAACTTTGGAAAAATACTAGAGCTATTTCTTGGATACTTCAAGGATCAAGCTTTATTTTTAGTCTACCCATTTTGGTAAGGGTTCTCTTGCTCTCATGGACTATTTTCTGCAATTTTCAAACATCCATGGAGCTAGGGTTAAGCTTGGAAGAGAGACATGAGCTTGATGAACCAAGCTTAGTGAGGGGAGTGCACTTATTGAAGGTTTTGTGACCTAGTGTGAAGTGCACAGTGATGGCAGCGAATTTCTGGGTTTCTAGAGCCCAAACTTTAGTACTAACTACTGTTAAAATCCCCCTAAAACCAACCATTAGCTTGAGGAGGGCTACCATAGTGATTTATTTATGTTTATTATGTGTTTTATGGACTAATCTATGGTTATTGTTGCTGCTGCATTCCATGTGTTTGTTTGTTGTGAATGGCTACTGCATTTGGTTGCTATATTGTATATATGCATTGTGGTTTTTGTGTTTTAGTTTCTTTGGATGCAGGTTTTAATGATGATCACATTACCTTAAGAAACCAAATGTTTCCCTTACTAAGTTTCTCAATGAAACTTACTCCCCTCAATTCTGTCATTTCAGGTCCAGCAGAAAGATCACGTTCAAACTAATCTTTTTGGTTTGAGTTTTAAATAAAAATTTTAGGCACATGAACTTTCATATGTCTATTTATGATCTGGAAAGTTTGGTGATTTTAGGACCACATTTGGTATTTTTAATGGTGGTGCTTACTATGTTGTGCAGCAGCTGTGCAGCATCCTATTTCTGGAGTCCATTGCATTTCAGGCACTCCTGTAACTTAGGGTACATATTTAGCTGAGTTAAGATTATTTTTTAGTGCATGTATGCATTTACATGCAATGTATGCAAAATGAGACAAGTATGTGAACATTTAAGTAATGTTTTGGCTATGTAAGTGATGTGGTGCAAAGCTACCTAAGTGTGAATGATAAGCTGCTTACTTGTAAATTCTGTTCTAGCCACATAAAGTTGTTAAAATCAAGGGAGTGTAATCCCTATGTATAATTGACATATATGGGATAGCCTTGGAGGGCTTTCCCCTTGTGAATGAAGTGTTTGCATGGTTAAAAAATTGCCAGAATTTCAACTCTGGACCCAAAGTTTAATATCTCCTTTTGTTGAATGAATTTTGGTATGAAATTGTGACCACATCTAGAGGGTTAACTAGGATTTGGAATTTATGGATTTAGAGCCCTGTAGCCAAAGATATGATGTTGCAAAGTTGGCTGAGTTACTGTTTATTCGGTCAGAATTTTGTAACCAACTTAAAAAAATCCATAACTTGGTCCATAGGTGGGCTATTGATGTAAAACAAAATTCCTTGGTTTGCTCCAAGTCTCTACTTGATCATGGAGCAAGGAAAATAGGGGGTATGTGGCTAGAATGATACATTTTATTAGTGGAAGTTACAAGTGCAGTAGCTGGTCACTAGAACTTAACAAGATTGCCTAATGTATGGAAGCCAAAACTAAGACTTGTGCTAGTGTTTTCCTTTTTAGCTGCCATAGTGTGCATAAATGTAAATATGTGTGTTATGGTTAGACCAATATGCATGTATTTACATAGTGCTCAAGAAGGTCACTTGAGTATGTACACTGGGGGTGTTGTTTTGATGACCTACAGAACACACCAAACCTAGGAGTTTAAATGCACAGTTTTGGCACCATAACTAGACTACCATGGAGTGGGTAACAACTTGACTCACCATGGTAAAGACCCTTGGGTCGACTGCTGCTGCGACTACACCAGGTCGATTTCCTAGGGCAAGGGGTGCAGGGTGTAAGTTCCTGGGCGAACGTGGCAAAGATCGCGCCCATGAGCATTCCCTTGCCGAATGTCCTTTTTGACCACAACTATTGCAAATATTAGTTCTTAAGGTGTTAGTGTTGTGCCCAAAAGCCAGTCATGAGATGATTGTATTTTTGCACATTGAGTCATGATATTTTATTAAGGCATTAATCCAGCAATTATGTTTGTTGTTTTGTTCCTGCGTAACTTAACAAACATAATTGTAACCCTAGAATAATGATATTCTTAAAAGTCCCTGGTCTAGTATTATTGTGGAGCGGGTTGCAATAATACATAATGACTAGCATATGTGGAGACTAATATGAGATATGTAGTCTACATATGGGTACAAGTTGGAGAACTTGTGTACTGGACCGACCCACCATGAGAACACTGCATGGATCGTTATATGAGTGTCATAAGTGATTCCCATAGTGATCAGGGTATATGTAGTCCTTCGACCTAACATCATCAAGGTTCCCTACATGTGAGTCACATACTTTGATACTTTCCTTTGTTGCTCGTAACTGAGTGAACTTGAAGGAGGTCATTGGGTATGTCACATATCATGCGGAGGGATTTGTATGATCAAGATGGGATTTGTCCCTCCTATGTAACGGGAGCGATATCTTCGGGCCCCTTGATAAAGTGAGACTTAGAAAATGCATGGCCATGCTCGGATGAGTTGATATGCGATATCAATGTCATCAGTTTAAGTTAGTCTACTCGGTAATCAAGAAACTAAAGATTGGGCTATACGAGAGTGACACATTCCATGTCTCGTGCTTAGTCTTGATATCTTGGACAAAGGGACAATGGCATATATCGGTGATGATCATAAAGGTATAGTCGAATCATCGACAATCTTATCACTTGGGTAGCAATGATGTGTTGCTAGACACCGCTCATTGCTTATGATCATAAATGTGATTTATGATCATTGCCAACGTGATAAGAGCCTATTGGGTCGCACACATAGAGCATTTTGGATCATTAGAGTGCATGGGCTAATTATTTGGGTTATGGTTTCACTTTAATTTCGTATTAATAATGGGCCCAAAAGTTGAGCCATTATTAAGCCCAAAATTAAATCCTAATTGGATTAGGGCTTTGAAACCTATTAGGCCTGGAAGTTGAGTCTCACTATAAATACAACTTTTAAGTGAGAAATTCGTAGGTCTCCTTGCCCTAGCCTCCAAAAAGGACAGCCGCACTCTTCTCTTGCAATTCCTTGGAGGACGCAAGCTAGCACTGCGAGTGCAAGAGAAACGCATCTACCGGGACGTGGTGGAAGCATGGTGATCCCGAGAGGCTCGTGTGGATACCATAGAGAGCCTGAACACGTCAACTGTTCAGGTTTTGTGATTCGACTCTACAGTTGAGTGAGAGATCTCAATCAAAAATTAGGTATGAAAATTTTCGAACACCCAGTTTACCCCGTTTCACTTGGATCCTGGAGGGTTTCGGTTAAATTCCGCTACGCTGTTTGGCTCCCGAAACCCAACATAACGTACATGGCCTCATGCCATGGAATCATCTACACGTAGGACATAAACCCATTTTCCTTCTTTTTAGGGGCCTTGGCTTTCCACCATCGGTCGCTTCCCGGCACTCTTTCTTAGGTTGGCTGGTCCAATCTCCATATTTTTGCTAGGTGCCCTCCAATCCTCAAATTCCTTTTCTAAGGCTAATGCCTTTTATACCACTTGATGATAACTCCTAATGTCCACTGTCACCATATATCTCTGAAGCACGGGTTTCAGACCTTGAAAGAATTTATTGGCCTTCAACTCATAATTACTAACCATGTAAGGAGTATACCGAATGAGTGAATTGTAATGCTGCTTGTACTTTCGCACAGACATTTCTCTTTGCACTGAATTCTCAAACTGGATCCTCCTTTGATCTAATGCAGCTTCACTAACATATTCTTCTCTGAATTTCTTTTTAAAGTCTGACCACTTAAGCACTTTTTTCCTGTGTTCCGGTCAAGTACCATTGCTTTCTCTCAGCATCTCCATCATATGATCCCACCATAAACTAGCCCTCCCTCTTAAAAAGAAAGGTACTAAGGCCATCCTTTGCTTGGACTCATAACCTCCACAAGTGAAAAGTCAATTCATCCTAGATAACCAATCTTCTACTCAATCAGGGTCACCTATTCCATTAAAACTCGGTGGGTCAACAGTCTTAAAATTTTTCAACAATGTCATCTAATGTGGGGTGTCTCCCCTCCTTGGAGCCTCCACAACTTTTAACTCCTTCTCCTCCACATGAACATGATTTCTCCGTTCCTAAGCCCTAGGCACTTGCTATTGCTCAGCATGCCTCTCTTGATCCTGGCGTGGATGATTCACCTTTTGGACAACTTCTCTACCCTTAGGATCTTGAAACAACTCAGTTATGATGGTAATCATACCCTCTGCCTCTTGGGTCATACTCTGAGTTAACCCTTAAAGCACCTTGGATATCTCATCCAGCCTTGCCATAACTGGGTCACTAAAACCTTCACCAGGTTCTCTAGCTCCTCTCGAAGCTCCTAACCTAGTGTCAACCATAGCAACCTACAACCAAAGCCAGACGACATTCCCTAGATGTTGGTCAGTACTAACTAGTCTAGCACATGCACTTCCAAAACTAGATCTCAGTCTTAGCCTCCAACATCTATGAAATGAGCTCTAGGCTCTGATACCAAAAACTGACACGACTGCCCTTGGCCCTTGTCCAAGAAGCCTATCAGAGCTGGTCTCACGGTGGTTGCAAGTGGCTAGCTGTATATGTGCACAGATAAAAAATTATGTGATACTAGTTGATTAACCTAGAATATGCAAGATGCATGCTCTTCATGCTTTGACTTGGATTAACAAAATTCCATAAACCATTGACTTGGCCAAAACATTTCCAAACAAAACAAGTTCAAATAGCTAAAGCATACAAAATCAACATTTATGTGAGTTTACTGCACATAACAACTATGTGGGAGCATTCATACGTAAAGTAGACTAATGTCCTCACCCAAGAGCAACCCTAGAGCCTAGGACTCCTCAAAACATAAACAATGCAGGCTACTAGGAGTACTATATATACAAGCCTCAACTCAGATATTCTTGGACTAACTTCCACCTTAGATGCAAGTCCAGTGGGGAGTCAAAAAAGTCCTTGTCCAATTGCTACTAGGCTCTGGAGGCAAAGGAAGACTATAGTTAGCACTGTAACTTAACCAACAAGTAACCTAAGTAGACTAGAATCATAAACATTCTCTAATGAAATACCTGCAACCAAAGCATACTACAATGATAACCCTCAGTGGTTACCCGGCCCAACAACTTCAGAATCTACTCAACATAACTAGGGATTGAGAATTAAAACATTGTTAGTAAGGGTCTTCACTGTACCTACAAGAAAAGTTACTAATGACTCCACATATGACGGCATATGTAACCTGCTGTGAGCTTATACAGCTTGAGGGTCTAATATATACATATACCTAGGTCCCTTAAGACCTCTCCTCATCCTAGTCCTTGAACTACAAGGCTTTGCCTTGTCCTCTAGCAAGCTTAGCTTGCCAGCCTAACTAGTGGTAAATCACCAGTTGAACCTTTCCCATTTATGTTCTACAGTGGCATTATGGTCAAACTATTGTAGACTAGGCCATCAATACCTTGTAGACTAGGTGTACTAAGGTTTCACCTTGCAACCTCATGGCCAAATGCATGGCTAGGCTACCAAGGTTTCTAAACCTCTCACCCAAGCAAGTGATACCTAGTTGTGATCCTTTGTAAACTAGTTTTCTTGCTTATGGTACAAGTAACGATAAAGCTGTACAAACTCAATAAAACTCCTAGGTCTGAAAGGACTTTTAAAAGTCTCAGAGTACCCTCAGAATGCTTAGATCCCTAGGTACCCTAACAACCCATTCTGGTCTCCCTTTGACCTTCCTAGCAAAACTTGGAAAATTCAGCAAACATGCTTGTGGCGATGCGTCACCACAGTTGGTAACAATCTACTAATTTTTCCCATCATGGTGATGCATTGTGGGTACTGGTGATGATTGGCGACGCGTCGCCAATACCTGCGATAGCCCAGAAAATTCCTAGTTTTGCTGCTATGAACTTTGGACACTTCCCAAACATATCAAACATGCTTAGATAGCCTCCAAACTTCACATACATGTAAAACATGTTGCATAGATCACAACCAACTATCACAAGCCAATCTATGATGCATTATAACATCATTCCAATCATCACAAACCTCAAAATCCACCATAATTCAACCTTGCCCACTAACTAATGCTTTTGCTAGAACTACTCGAATTCATTAAGCACACTCATTCCAATACCATTAATTGAACTCAAAAACATAACTCCCTTATCTCAACTCTAAGCAACAAGCAAGAATTATGCAACTATTTTGCACAAACCAAGTTCCGCAAACTCTACCCTAAGTTCCAAGCAAATATGGGCACAAAACATCATGTTACTAACTGCTAACCAAAACCCAAGCTCCCAATCAACTAATAAACATGAAATCAAACAAGAACACATTGATTACCTCATATCAAAAACATGGGATAGAAGGAAACGTTCTTCCAAGCTCCAAAACCATGATTTTATGCTTGAAACAAGCTTCCAATGGCCTAAATATTTATGGTGGCTCCACTTTTCACTAAGAACTTTTGATTTTGGGTTCAATTGGTTGAAGAAATGATGGTGTGAAGGATGAACTCGGGTTATGGTAGCCACCCATCACTTTATCATATTATAAACCCTATAAACCATATTTAAATTCAAGCCACCAAAGTTTTTGACATGGAAACTTAAACCTTTTCCTTTTGATAACCTTAGTCATTCTTGATCAACTTTGTTTATTTCAAATAAGTTTGGGTTAAAGGTAAAACTTAGGCTATCAAAACTCAATTTAACTCAAGACGTAGCCTGACTCGTCGGGATGCTAAATTACCATTTTGCCCTTGAACCTCATTCAACGCCTTAACCTTCTCAGAACTTAATGAACTTTGCTAAACTTTCTTATTCTTGCAATGTAAACTTGAATTAAGGTTCCAAACATAATTTAGAGCAATTTACATTCCTCAGGCAAGCTTCCCACTAGCAGAGCCATAACATTGCCCCATCTTTCTGGAATTTGGTCCCCCAAATTCTGCTACAACTTTGAAAAAACACTAGGATATCTTAGCTATAGTATCAGCTATGATTTTAGGACCGATAATGACTTTATCTGATGGGTCTACCCAACAATGGGGCGTGATACAACATCTTCCATACAAAGCCTCGTATGGTGCCATACATATAATAGTTTGATGACTGTTATTATAAGCAAACTCGATGAGTGGTAGATGTTGATCCCAATCACCTCTGAAATCAATAGCACACATACGTAACATATCCTCCAAAGTTTGGATTACTTTCTCAGACTGCCCATCCATTTGAGGATGGAAAGCAATACTAAGACTAACCTTGCTCCATAATGCCTTTTGTAAAGCATTCCAAAATTGTGACACAACCCAAGGATCTCTATCAGATATGATCTGATCCGGTATACCATGGAGTCCCACAATCTCTTTGAGATACAACTGAGCCAACTTCTCAAATGTATAAGTGATCTTGATAGGTACAAAGTGTGTTGACTTGGTTAGCCGATCAACAACTACCCATATAGCATCATGCTGACTCCGGGTATTTGGCAATCCTACTAGAAAATCCATAGTAATGAACCCCCATTTCCTTACTGGAAGCGGTAAACTTTGAAGTGTACCTGCTGGCTTCTGATGTTCAGCTTTAACCATTTGGCATGTTAAACACTTTTGCCACATATCCTGCTACATCCCTTTTTAGTCCTGGCCACCAAAAATGCGTCTTTAGATCATGATACATCTTACTAATACCAGGGTGAACATGCAAAGTACAACTATGTGCCTGCTATAGGACTTGCTGCCTAAGCCCTTCCACATTCAGAACATAAAGACGATCTCTGTGGTATAGTGTCCCATCCTTGTACTGGAATTCCTTCTTTACAATACCAAGCCTCGCTTTTCCTGAAATTTTCTTCAACAATGGATCTTTCATTTCAGCATCCTTAACTCTGACTAACTAGGCTGATTGTATTCCCAGAACGTAGACTAGGGATTTCTCTTGGTTTTGCCAAAATTCATACAAAGCTGATAAACAATCCCCCAAAGCTCCTTCTAAGGAATTTGTAGCCTAATCCTTGGATAGGATCACTCTTACATATTTCCGGCTCAACACATTTGCTACTACATTTCCTTTCCTAGCATAATACCCAATTGAGCAATCATAATCTTTTATGTATTCAATCTATTGACGTTGCCTCATGTTTAAATCCTTCTGTGTGAACAGATACTTCAAACTCTTATGATCGGTGAAGATCCTGAATGACCTCCCCCTCAAATAATGCCTCCATAACTTGAGTGCAAATATGACCGCTGCTAGCTCAAGATTGTGAACGGGATAGTTCAACTCATTAAGCCTCAGCTATCTTGAACTATAGGTGATTACTTGGCTCTCCTGCATCAATAGACACCTTAGACTAGAACCCAATGCATCAGTGTATACTGTAAAAGCCTTGTTCAGATCTGGTAGAATGAGTATCGGTGCACTAGTTAGTCTTTTCTTCAACACTATATAAGCTTCCTCACATTTCGGTGTCCACTCAAACTTCTTAGTTTTCTTGGTCAGGGCCGTTATTGGTGTAGCTATCATAGAGAATTTCTCAATGAATCGCTTGAGGAGCCTGCCAAGCCCAAGAAACTCCTAACTTCTGTAACTATAGTCAGTCTCTTTCACTCAACTATTGCCTGAACCTTTCCAGGATCAACTGACAGACCCTGAGCACTAATGATGCACCCCAAAAATTGAATCCTTTCAGACCAAAACTCTCACTTAGACAACTTTGCATAGTACTGATTATCCTTTAGCAGTTGGAACACTTTCCTAAGATGCTCCTCATGTTTTGAGTTAGTCTGTGAGTACACCAAAATGTCATCGATACAAAATTCAACAAAGTGATCCAGAAATGGTTTAAAATTTTGATTAATAGCTTCCATGAAAACTATTGGAGTGTTAGTCACACCAAATAGCATAACTGTATACTCATAATGTCCATGCCTTGTTCTGAAGGTAGTTTTCCGGATATCTTCCTCCTTAACTTTGATCTAAAACTATCCAGACCAGAGGTCAATCCTAGAAATCACCTTTGCTCCTCTAAGTCTATCAAACAAATCATCAATTCTAGGAAAGGGATACTTATTCTTGACCGTTACTGCATTCAACTTTCTATAGTCGATGCACAGTCTCAAAGTTCCATCCTTTTTGTTTACAAACAACACCGGGGCTGCCTATGGTGATACACTAGACCTTATAAAGCCTTTCTTTAGCAGTTCTTCCAACTGCTTCTTTAACTCATCCATCTCAGGAGCTGACATTTTATAAGGTGGTATTGAAATAGGTTCAACTCTAGGCTGAAGATGGATCGCAAACTCGGTGTCCCTCTTGGGTAGTAACTCGGGCAACTCTACTGGAAACACTTTAGGAAACTGATTGGCTATAGGAATTTTCTCAAGTTCTTCCTTTATGTCCACCATATTCAATGAATAATACTCTCCTCTGCAATTATGGGGATGGTATCCATAAGTCTAAGATGTAAACTTTTAGCACTAGATGCTAATCCTCCTGTGCAAGTCACTTTAGCACCCCAAGAATCGGTAATGCCGACTGAGTGATTCGCACAGTCAATTTGTGCCTTATGCTTACTTAGCCAATCCATTCCCAACACTAGGTTGTAAGACCACAATTCTATCACCCATAACTCACCATTCCCAACACTAGGTTGTAAGACCACAATTCTATCACCCATAACTCACAACAGAAATCATGGTCACCTAGCTGCAAGGGATACCTAGTAACCACCTCATTGGTCATAATAAAACTTCTCCCAACAGTCCTGATGAGTCTTAACTCACCCGAGATTAATCGCTGCAATTTAAATTTATCTAACAAGGTAGATGATATCATAGAAAAAGTAGCTCCTGTATCAAAAAGCACTCTAACATTATCATTTTGAAAAGTAAAATTACCTCAAACGGCGGCTAGTTCCTTGGTCACTAGACTCGCCAGGGTAAAAACCCTTAGTTCAATTGCTGCTGTGACTACACCAGGTCGACTACACAAGGACTGGGGGGGTAGGTTCTTGGGCGGACCTGGCAAAGGTCGAGCCCATGAGCATTCCCTCGCCCAGTGTCCTTTCTTATAGCCAAAAGGCTATTACCCTCAGAGAGTTTTTGAATTGACCTGAGAAGCACCACCCTCGAAGAACATGAGTGACCTCGTGAAAGAGGGGACCCTTACCATCCTCGGAAAAGAACAACGCCCTACAACAAAAGGGCCGAAATCCCCTAGATCTCCAGATTACCTTGCCAAAATCCACCTTTGGTGAGCTAGGCATGCCCTCAGTTGCCAGCCACCATCCTCGGTAAATAACATGGCCGACCTCGGAAAGGGAGCGTACTACCACCTTCAAATTGTGAACCCACCGTGTTCGGGAAAGTATATCCCCATCCTTGGAAATTGAGAGCGGCCACCGAAGGTGCTCCACTCTGCCAAGGGGCCTTTCCTAACAGCCCTCAGTAGTGATGTCGGGCCAAAGAGGACCTCATATTCCGAGGGATCCTGCTACACCGAAGGGGTCTCGAGAATATATGTAAAATATGGTTAAGGAGCCTCTGACACAGACACCTCTGCCACGGATGCCTCAAACACAGACACCTCTACCACAAGCACCTTTGCCACGAACACCCTTGTCACAGTAACCTTGCCGGCGCATCTAGCTAGGACGGCCGAGGCCCAGCTGGAAGTACTTGTCTGCAGAGGTACGGACCAAATCCAGCCGAACACGTGTCATAATCTCAGCAGGCTGTGTCACACGGCCTCCTCCTTATGCTCTCCTATAAATACTTAGGAAGACTTTCATAAGAGGACACAAAAGACTCTCCCGACTCTCTACTCTTCACTTTTGCTCTTCACTTGTTCTACTCTTACTGACTTGAGCGTCGGAGGCTCCTCCCCCGGAAACATATTCTGGAGAATCTTTGACCCTCATTTTTCTGAGTCTTGCAGCCATCCCCCCGTTTGGAGTCTCTCATTCAGAAGTCTTCACGCCAGAAGTCCCTGCTCCAAGCCACTATGTCACGCAACAACGATGCTAGCGGGCATAATTTGGCATAGTCTGTGGGAACTCACTCCCAGGTTACCATTGTTGACACCCGTCATTCTAAGAATAAGGGACTCTTGAGGTCCCTGTCCACGCCGAAAACTCAACCGGCAACTGAGCAGCCTAACGCAGGAACTTCTTTGCCTGAGGACGAACGTCCTGTAATGGTCACGATGAGCTTTTTGAGAGATTTTCAGCGTTCCATTGTGGCCAAGATGACTCAGCAACTGGATCGAAGGTGGTTTCAACCACCTTTAGGCCGAAGGACTGCTCGCCAAGAAAGAAGTCCAAAATCTACCCACCGGAGTTTAGGAAGTGGGGACTTTCATGAAAAATCCTCAACAGAGGACGTACTCGCCAGAGGACATCGAACTGGGGAAATGGGGTCAAAAGCGCCAAAAACTTCCCATCGGTGGAGTTCATCACCAGACGAGAGGTCACAATCCTTGCACTGACGAAGCTACTCCCCAGAAAGGAGAAGTCATTCTCCGTTGCCGAAGGTCATCAGGCAACGGAAAGAAACCAGTACTATGGCTCTCATGGAGAAGATCCTGGAGAGGCTGGAAAAGGTAGATAAGCATATCGCTCGAAAGCCCGTCTGGTCAAGGTTGTCGGAGAGCTTCACCGGAAATGAATCACCCTTCATCTGAGCAATGGTAAAAGCACCTATGCCGGGCGACTTTTGAGTGCCATGCTTAGAGACATACGACAGATGCAGTGACCCCCAAGCATACCTGACGAAGTATAGACGCAGCATGGTGATGCATGGCGCCGATGATGCCACCTTCTGCAAATGTTTTGAGGTCACACTCTCTGGGCTAGTGACCTCATGGTATAACTCCCTGGCCCCTGTGTTAGGACCATCCCTCAATACTTGGCTTAGGCCAAGAATGCATAGAAAACACAAAATAAACATGAGGGACTTGATTGAAAATGAGGATAAGGGTGTAAGTGCAAACCTAAGAAAGTTTGGGTTTTAAGTGTACATGAAAAATTAAACTATGATGTCTATGGCATGAAACAAAGTTTAGGGGCCATATTGTACACTTAAACTAGTGCTAGAAGTGAAACTATGAAAGTTAAATTAGCAATTTCGGCCATGCAAATAAGTACAAGGAAAAGTGAAGAATTAGACCAACTTTTGGTGAATCTTTTTATGGCCGGTCATGTTTGTCTCCCACCAAGGATTTAAGCCTTCATTTTCTTGGTTTAATTAATTAGCCAATGTCTTGGTAATTGGCCAAAATATGCATGGGATAATGACCATTTTCAGTCATTTTAATTAATGCTTGGCAATGTAAGCCATGAATTAAGATTAATGCCGAAATGAACATGCATTTTAGTGACTAAAATGAAGCCATGGATTCTTGAGGGGTGAAATGAACCATGTAAACTAGTATGGGATTAAATAGAGTATTAAACCAATTTCTTGGACATGTGTCCATGGCCGGCTGCCATGTCTCCCATTAAACAAATTAAACTAGTATTTCGGCCTTTGAGTGTGTTTTGTTTTGTTGGCCGAAACTTAAAGTGTTCTTGAGAGCTTTGGTGTTCTTGAAGAGTTGCTGCCGAATTGATGCCTATTTGCAAGCAATTGAAGCTTGAAAGCAAGAATCAAGCTAAGTCTACTTACTTTCGACATTAGGCGACCAAGAAGCTCAAGATGAAGTTGGATTTTTGAAGAGTGCAAGGCTAGCCGAGAGTTGTTCAGGCTCAAATTAGAGGTATAGCTTCATAAACTCACTTGTTTTCTTGCTAATAATCCATGATCAAGTGACTATGATAGCTAATTGAAGGCCTTGTTGTGTTAGGCAACTTAGTTGATTTCGGCCTTGGATACTCAAGCACAACTGAGAGACTTAATCATTGTTTTGTTGAGGTAGGGTTTCACGGTTTACTTGGATTCTTGGTTATATTCCATGATCAAGTAAATAAAGTAACTAAGTGATGGTTGAAATTTGCTATGTGATCTTAGTTGCTTGAAGGGCATATTGAGAAGCTTTTAGACTTGTGTTATTTGACTAGCTAGTCAAGGTAATGGCATGTGTTAGAATTCCGAGTGACGGAAGCCAACTTGCTAGTGCATTCGGAGCTCTACTGGAATAGGAGTGATGTTGTGAAGATGGAAGTGCAAAAAGTGCACATGGACACATGCTAGTGAATATGGCCGAATGTATCTTGAGGTGTGTGTGTGTGTTTTGTGTGCTTGATTGTTTGTTTGCGTATGCTAACCAATTGTAGGTAGCTTAGTTATGCTTATTATGTCTCAGATACTATATGTGTATATTGTGTTTTTTTGTGTTTTCTATGTTTTCTTGCAGGACAAGTAAGCTATGGAGGTTAAGTCTTGGACTTAACTAAATAGACCAAATATGGTCGGTTGTGAATCATACTGAGTAATTGTTACTCATTGCCCATATATATTTCTTGTTTCAAGAAAGGATATTCAGCTTGAGTAGGTTTGCTTGAGTTGTTAGCTTTTGTGTGCTAGTGGTGATTTTGTGCTTGAGGTATGTGTGCCAACTGAACTTGGCTTAATTGAATTACTCTTACAAGTCTTATGTTATGGTTTATGCCCAAAACTTAAGGTGCAAGTTTTGCAGGCTTGAGTAGTTTGTGGGACACGTCTAGGTGCAAGATGGATGTGTGGACTATGGCTCTAATTGTAGTGTTCACATTCATGACCATGAATATGGTCATTGGGCTCGTGCTTCAGTGTGTGCTGCTGTATTACACAGTTAGGTATCTTCTCGGGGAGTAAGGGAACTTGGCTTCTAAAACTTAACCTTGGCTAGATTTTAGACTTGTAGCATCCTTGGAATGCTTCCAAGCTAGTGATGCTTGTATTTAGGCTATTTTGTTTATATATGTAGCCTTGGTTGTACATGGTTTTGTATGTACATATGTTGGATGCTTATGTGCCAAGTTATGTTAAGTTTATGAGCTTATGGTTATGTTTCATGTAAGAAACCTCTTGAGTTACCTTGTTTGGCCGAATATACATGTGCATGGAAACCTTGATTTTCAAAACTACAAAGATGTGGGCTTCTTGGTTGTCATTCATGAAAGTAGCACACTTGATGAGCACACATCCTAGGCACTTAACTGATTAAGTGTATGCCTTGCTTGTATTGCAAGTTACTGATTTACAGCCTCGCCTTGTGTTGCAAGTTAGTGGTTGGGCCTTACCTAAGCTACAAGTGATTGTTCTAAATAACTCATGAGCCTCCTGGGGCACCTCCTAGCTCTCAGCATAAGAAAATAAAACTTAAAACTACCTAACAAACAGTAGCAAAAAAAAAGGTAGTTAATAACACCTGAACATAAGAGTATATGAATAACTCTTGGGTAGAAATGGTGAGTGGCACTGAGAGTGCACAGGCTGGGGCCTGTGTGGGGTGTGACACCCCGGAACCATAGTGGGTTTCCAAGAGTTGTCCATGGCATTCACTCAGCAGTTCATCGGGAGTAGGCCGATGGCGAAGATGCCTGTCCAGATGTTTGACATAGCACAAAGGAATGGGGAAACCATTCGCGACTATGTCGAGAGTTTAATAGGGAAGCACTGAGTGTTCCAGACTTTTCCCGTGAAATTTGTATCCTCGTAATGAACAAGGGGACTTCGGAAGGACTCACAATTTTTTTATGAGTTCTCAAAAGATCCCCCGGACACCATCAGAGAATTCTACCGAAGGGTGGAGCAACACATGACAGCTGAAGAACTGAGGATGGGGGGGCCGAAGTCTGACCAAATTCGCTCCGAGGGTCCAAGCCATCAACCTCGCTATCCGGCCGAGGTTGGAGTTAGGCCTTAGAAGCAAATAGGCAAGAAGCCAATGACGTTCACCCCCCTAAACATGACCAGAACAAACATACTACTGGCCATGGAAAGGCAAGGGAGCTCTATTCAGTGTCCGAAGGCCATGACCTCGGAAAAGAAGAAAAACATGAAGAAGTTCTGCCAGTTCCACCGGGACCATGGGCATGACACTGAGGATTGCTTCCAACTGAGGAAGTACATCGAGTCTTTAATAAAGCAGGGTCAACTTCGGCGTTACCTGCGGATGCCCTCCCCGAAGGGGAGAAGGGAAGAGGAAAGAAAAGTAGAAGACGAGGACTATGATTCTGACAGACGTCGGAACCGAAGTCCTAGAAAAAATCTGCCAAGTCTGGCTAGGGTGATCCAAACGATCACCACTAGGATACATTCGGCCGAAAGGAAAAGGAAAGTTCCTGAAATCTCAATAATGGAGTTTGGGAACCCATCGAACAAGCTTGTTTGGAAAGATAGGTCTACCATGAAATTCCATCATGACGATCCCCTGCTGATCATGGCGAGGATAGGGAGTCGGGACGTCAAGAGAGTGCTCATCGATGATGGCTCCAATGCCGACATCTTATTCTCTCATCTGTTATCGAATTTAGGCATGTCAAAAAGCGAACTCAAGCCTATCACCTCCCCTACCTTTGGGGTAGGTTCCTCCAAACTCCCTGTCCTTGGAAGGATCGACCTGCCTCTGATGCTAAGAGAAACTTCACCTCGGAACAAGGAATAGCTCTTCACTTCCACCATGACAAGGTTCATCATTACATATGTCCCTTCATCATACAATGCCATCCTCAGGAGGTAGACGTAGGGGAATCTCCACATCCGTCCAAATGTGAAGTACTTGACTGTCACCTTTGCAATGAAGGACGGGGACGCGAAGATATTCATTGACTAAGCCGAAGTGAAGAAGGTCTTTGTGAAAGGAAGATAAGGTCCAATGAAGATCCATGCCCAGACTTCGGGAGAAAAGACCATGCTTGGAGAAGAGACAAAGGAGGAAGAAACAAGAGACCTTGAAAAAAAACAAACAAAAAATGTAGAACTTGTCAAAGGTCGAAGGACCCGAGTGGGGAAAAAATTGGCCGAAGGTGACAAGGAAAAGCTTGTATCTTTTCTGTTAATGAACAAAGATCTGTTTGCCTACTCTCCAAAGGACATGCCTGGGGTAGACCCTCGCATACTCTAACATAGCCTTAAAGTGCGCCCAGAGGTGAAGCCTGTTCGACAAAAAAAGTGAAGCCTCTCGGCACATAAGAACAACTTCATCAAAACTGAAGTCCAATATTTAATGGAAGCAGGCGTAATAAGGGAGGTCAAGTACCCTGAATGGCTTAGCAATGTTGTCATTGCTATGAAAGAAAGGAGTGATAAGCTTCGAATGTGCATCGACTTTCGAAACGTAAATGATGCCTATCCTAAGGACTTGTATCCTTTGCCAGCAATAGATCAATTGGTGGATTCCACCACCAAGTACGGACTGCTCAGCTTCCTTGATGCTTTCAGTGGATACCACCAAATTCGGATGGATCCTGAAGACGGGGAAAAAACCACCTTCATCACCAAAGTCGGGACCTACTGCTATATCAGAATGCCCTTTGGCCTAAAGAACGTAGGGGCAACATACCAAAGGCTGATGAACAAGGTGTTCGACACCCAAATCAAGAGAAATATGGAAGTATATGTTGACGATATGATGGTTAAGAGCAAACTGCCTAGTAGTCATATCCTGGACTTAAAGGAAACATTCCACCGACTTTGGGAATTTGGAATCCATCTTAACCCGAAAAAGTGTGTGTTCGGGGTAAATGTCGGCAAGTTCCTCAGATTCATGGTATCAGATAGAGGAATTGACGCCAACCCAAAAAAAGTTAAAGCCCTACTAGGATTCTGAACTCCTACAACAATCAAGGACATGAAAAGATTGACTGGGAGAATCACTTCGCTCAGCAGATTCATCTCCAGATATAGGGATTAATGCTGACCATTCTTCAAAGTGCTCACCAAAGCAGCAAAAAATGAAGGAACCTTCGGTTTGTCGGAACATCCTTGGACTGAAGACTGCCAAAAGGCCTGGATGAGCTCAAAAGCTACCTAGCCCATCTACCAACACTTTGACAGTCGAAGGAAAGAGAGTCTCTCTTCCTTTACCTCGCCGTCAATGAAAAAACGGTGAGTTCCGTGCTTGTAAAAGAAGAGGAAGGAAGGCAGTGGCCAGTATATTATGTGAGTAAGTCCTTACATGGCGCTGAAGTTAGGTACCCCCTTTAACAGAAGGCTATTTATGCCTTACTATTGGTGAGCAGAAGGTTGTGACCTTACTTCCAAGGACACCTTTTTACTGTCTGAAGTAACCTACCACTTCGGGACGACATGAGCAGAGTGGATCACTTGGGAAGACAGTCAAAATGCTGTATCGATCTCAGTGAATACCACATCACCTATGATCTGAGAAGGGCCATTAGTGGACTTTATAGTCGAGATCCCACAAACCGAAGATACTCTGAAAGACCTAGGAAATGACGAACCTGAATGGACATTATTTGTTGATGAAGCCTCTGGTTCAGAACATCAAAGAGCCGGAGTAATCCTTCATGGTCTCGAAGGTATGGAAGCCATGAAGGCCATCAAATTCAGATTCAATGTCACCAACAACGTCGATGAATATGAAGCCCTCATAGCGGGCTTGCGTCTAGCAAAAAAATGTTGGTGTAAGAAACTTGAAGGCCCACAGCGATTCCCAGTTAGTAGTCCGGCAGATGACGGGAGACTATAGCACAAAAGATCCAACCTTGGCAAAGTACCATAACCTCATCAAGAAGCTCATCTAGGGGTTTGGTACAATGCATATAGAAAATGTACCTCAGCGAACAAATATGAAGGCTGACACACTGGCCAAATCCAAAAAGTCTACTGAGGTACTACATCGGCCGAGTATAGTGATGTTGTGCGTAACAACCTTGGGCAGAGGATGGAAAGATCCCATCAAGAAATACCTCACGACTTTTGAACTTCCCGAAGATAATCTTGAAGCCGCGAGAGTGCAAAAATGCTCGGGAAGATACTTCCAGATCAGGGAAGAGTTGTACCGACAAAGGTATACAAGTCCGCTGTAGAGGTGTGTCAGTGAAAAAGATGTTCTAGCTGTCCTAAAAGAAGTTCATAAGGGAGCTTGTGGTTCTCACATAGGAACTGACACCCTGGCCGGAGTGCTACGTCGGCAAGGATACTTCTGGCCCACCTTAAGGAAGGATGCGAGGCAATTTGTTTAGAAGTGCGACAATTGCCAAAGGCACACACGCATCCAAAGATTACCCTCAGAAATGATAACTTCGGGAAGCTACCCCTGCCCCTTCACTGTATAGCCTATGGACCTCGTTGGACCTCTCCCCACAGCTCCAGGAGGAGTAAAGTTCTGCATAGTCGCAGTAGATTATTTCACCAAGTGGATTGAGGTAGAACCATTAATCGCAATCTCGGTGAAGGACATACAAAGGTTTGTTTGGAAGAACATCATTGGCAGATTGTCACACCCCACCTAGGCCCCAGCCTGTGCACTCTCAGTTCCACTCACCAAACCTACCCAAGAGTTATTTGGATACTCTTAAGTTCAGGTGTTATTAACTACCATTTTATTTTGGCTAATGCTTGTTAGGTAGTTTAAGTATTATTTTCTTAAGCTGAGAGCTGGGAGGGTGTCCCAGGAGGCTTATAAGTTGTTTAGAATAAATACCTGCAGCTTAGGTAAGGCCCAACCACTAACTTGCAACACAAGGCAAGGCTATAAATCAGTAACTTGCAATACAAGCAAGGCATACACTTAATCAGTTAAGTGTCTAGGATGTGTGCTCATCAAGTGTGCTACTTTCATAAATGACAACCAAGATGCCCACATCATTGTAGTTTTGAAAATCAAGGTTTCCATGCACATGTATATTCGGCTAAACAAGGTATCTCAAGAGGTTTCTTACATACAATATAACCATGAGCTCATAACTTAACATAGCTTGGCACATAAGCATCCAACATATGTACATACAAAACCATGTACAACAAAGGCTACATATACACACAAAATAGCCTAAGTACAAGCATCACTAGCTTGGAAACATTCCAAGGATGCTTCAAGTCCAAAATAGCCAAGGTTAAGTTTTACAACCTAAGTTCCCTTAGTCCTCGAGAAAAAACCTAAGTGTGCAATACAGCAGCACACACTGAAGCACCAACCCAATGACCATATTCATGGTCATGAAAGTAAACACTACAATCAAAGCCATAGTCCACAAATCCATCCTGCACCTAGACGTGTCGCACAACTACTCAAGCCTGCAAAACTTAGAGCATAAGTTTCGGCCTTAAACCATAAGACTTGTAATTGCAAATATTCAAGCCAAGATTGAGTTGGCACATACCTTGTACAATAAGTGTACTATTTAGCACACTAACAAGCAACTCAAGCAAAACTATCCTAGCTGAATATCCTTTCCTGAAACAAGAAATGTATATGGGCAATGAGTGATAATCACTCAGTAGGATTCACAACCAACCATGCTTGGTTTCTTTAGTTAAGTCCAAGACTTAACCTCCTAGCTTACTTGTCCTGCAAGAAAACATGGAAAACACAAAAACACAATATGCACATATAGTAACCGAGACATAATATGCATAACTAAGCTATCTACAATTTGTTAGCACACACAAACAAACAATCAAGCACACAACTCACACACACACCACAATTTCACCATAGGCCGAAACCACTAGCAAGCACCAAATTCCACGTTTGTACTTCAAGCACTTCAAATAACCACCATACCTCTAGAGCTCCAAGCTCATTAGTAAGTTGGCCTAACTTGCTAAGAACTCTAGGTGCTTGCCATTACTTGGATTAGCTAGCAAAATCCACTATGAACCCGAAAGTTCACCATTTCCATTTGAACTCAGAAGTTCACTCAAATATGCCCATCAAGTAACTAAGATCACATAGCACACCTTGACTATCACTTAGCTACTCATAATTACTTGTTCATGGAATAACTACCAAGCAAGCAAGTAAAACATGAATCCAACCTTCTCAAACACAAGCTTGAGCTTTCGGTTGTGTGTGTGTCTCTAAAGCTGAGATTAGCTTTCCAAACCAAGGTTGCCTAGCATAACAAGGACATCACTTAGCCATTCTAATCACTTGATCATGGACATTACCAAGAAAACAAGTGAGTTTATGAAGCTATACCTCTATTTTAAGCTTGAACAACTCTCGGGCAAACCTTGTTTCTTCAATTCCAAGCTTCTAACTTGAAACTCAAGGTCGCCTAATGCCAAAAATGAAGACTCCGGCTTGATTTTATGTCCAAGCTTCAAATCAATACTAATTCGATAGCAAAACATCCAAGAACACCAAGAACATGCAAAGCCTCCTTTAGAACACTTCAAGTTTCGGCCAACAAAACAAAACACACTCAAAACCGAAAACACTTGTTTAATTTGTTTAATGGGAGGCATGGCAGCCGGCCATGGACACTTGTCCAAGAAAATGGTTTAATACTCTATTTAATCTCATACTAGTTTGCATGGTTTATTTTGCCCCTCAAAAATCCATGGCTTCACTTTAGTCACTAAAATGCATGTTCATTTCGGCATTAATCTTGATTCATGGCCTACATTGCCAAGCATTAATCAAAATGGCTAAAAATGGTCATTATCCCATGCATATTTCAGCCAATTACCAAGATTAATTAAACCATATAAATGATGGCATAAACCTTGGTGGAAGACAAACATGACCGGCCATCAAAAGTCACCAAAGAAATTGGTCTAAATCTTCGTTTCTCCTTGCACTTATTTGCATGGCCAAAATTACTAGTTTAAGTTTCATAGTTTCAATTACCAAGATTAATTAAACCATATAAATGATGGCAAAAACCTTGGTAGGAGACAAACATGACCGGCCATCAAAAGTCACCAAAGAAATTGGTCCAATTCTTCATTTCTCCTTGCACTTATTTGCACGGCCGAAATTACTAGTTTAAGTTTCATAGTATCAATTGCATCACTAGTTCAAGTGTGCATTGTAGTCCTCCAACTTTATTTCATGCCATAAACATCATAGCCTAGTTTTCCATGTACACTTAAAACCCAAACTTTCTTAGGTTTTCACTTACACCCTTATCCTCATTTTCAATCAAGTCCCTCATGTTTAATTGGTGCTTTCTCTATATTATTGGCCTAAGCCAAGTAATAAGGGATGGCCTTAACACAGATTCGGCATACCAAGGGTGATAGTGGCCGATAATGGTTCCCAATTTACTGATAAAAGGTTCCAGGAATTCATAATCAACCTCGAAATCAAAATGCACTTCACGCCGGTGGCCCATCCTCAGAGCAATGGACACGTCGAAGTGTCCAACAGAACAATAAAAGATGGTCTGAAAAAGAGGTTGAAAGAAGCAAAGGGAAAATGGCCAGGAGAGCTTCTGAGTGTACTGTGGAGTTACCGAACAACTCTGATAAGAGCCACGGATGAAACACCCTTCTCACTCGCCTTCAGGGCAGAGCCCATTATCCCTGTAGAAGTCAAACATCCATCAGTCAGGGTAGAAGTGTTTGATGAAGAAGTGAACAACCTCAGTTTGAGAACCAAGTTGAATCTCATTGATGAGCATAGAGAAATGGTCGAACTCAAAAGGAAGGCTTTTCAACAAAGAGTAGCTGTTGCTGCAAACTTGCATGTCAAATGAAAAGGAATAAAAAAAGGGGACCTCATCCTTCGAAGGACTGAATTTGAAGCCCGAAAACCATCCCATGGGGTACTTCGACCAAACTGGGACGGACCTTATCTGGTCCTCGATGAAGGTCGGCCAGGCGCCTACAAGCTCAGTGACACCGAAGGTGGAGAATTGAAAAATACATGTCATTCAGATTCCTTGAAAAAATTCTATACTTAGAAGAAATTTTCAAGGAAAAATTTACAATTCTCCCCAAAGGTAACTGATTGGACATGATATAAATGCCGAAGGATTTTCTTTCCGAAAACGCCTCCAAAATTATTTCCACTTCTTACAACATATTTGGCCGAGCGTGTTTTCCAAACGATGGGTAAAAACACAAAGATGGTCAATCTTCGCTAAATTATGTCAGCCGAACATGGTTGAAGAAGAAGGAGTTAAGTTTCGCAAAAGATGGCCAGCCAAATATAGTAGCTCATCCATTAAAAGTGCCTCACGGCACACTTAGAAAAATTTTCAAGTGAAAAGTCATGAAAAAACATCAAGAAGGTATAACTGAAGATAAAGATGAATATCGCCTTTGCCCGAACGTGGTTACCGAAGGGGAGTATCTCCTAAAATGCATAATTGAAGAACTTAGAAAAACTTTCAAAAAGGAAAGAGTGCGAAGTACGCCAAAGGAACGTTTGCCGAACATAATCCGAGCTAAGTATACCGAAGATAGTTGGCCAGATACGGTCGATGCCAAAGGTACTTGCCATTATTGGTGCTAAAAGCCTCGTTCCGAATATGGTTAAGTACCGAAGAAGGAAAACAATGTTCAGAGATCGATTAAGTACTTAGCCAAATTTTCAAGAAAAGAGGAATTTTTCATTAAACACTTTCAGAAGAGTACAAGGGGAGTAATTTACAAATACGAAGAAGAAAAAGGGAAGCCTATTCAGGGTCCTAGACATTCGTTGTATCCTCGGCATCTCCAGCTACTTTACCTTCGGGGCTGTCTCCTTGGGTCGTAACTTTCAGTGCCGAAGGAGGATTAGCTGGGAGGTTGAGGTATTCTATTTTTGACCACTCCCAAGTTGGGACTTTGGGGATGTCCAGGCCCGCCAGGAAAGAAAAGTCGAGGTTTGGATACCTGGAAAGGACTTGGTAGCGGGCCAGGCAGAAGCCATCCTGATAAGTGGACTTACACGCTTGATCGGACTTGTCCTTTTCCATGCCCAAGTCCTCCAGTTCATTCTTAAGTTCAACAACCTCCCTTTCCAGCTTCCTCTTCTTCTTCTTCTTCTTCTTCTTCTTCTTCTTCTTCTTCTTCAGAGTGCTGACCTTATCTTGGAGTTCGGCATTAAGCGCAAGGGCCTTCGCAAGCATTTTAGTGTCTACCTCCTTCTCCTTTTGGTAGGTCTCATTGGTCGAAGTCAGTACGATGACCTTCGTGCCGAGATCAGACACCTTCAAGGAGAAGTCCTGAATGAGCTCTCCCTGACTCTTCAGAAATTCCCCCTGAAGTTAGGATAGCTCTTCCTTGGCTATCTTATTGAGCTTGCTGTACTTCACGACTGAGCTGGTACAAAATGCTTTGACCCTTGTCAAGGACTCTTCGCATCGAGATCAGACCGAAGACTGCTTTGCTGCCCAAGCTCTGAAGTATCCACTATAAGCCAAGAGCTGCAAAAGGGTGAACTTCTAATAAGGCTTGAAAACAAGCAAAAACTCAAGAAAATGTTGAAAAACGGACAAGAGGTTCAAAGGTCACCTGGGCAGCATGTTCACTCATCATCGCGGTAAGGACCTCCATGTTTAGACACTCGACCGTAAGGGACTGAAAGGTGGCGTTTGTCAGCACGCCCTTAGCCATTTGAGGAGCCATTTTCTGGCTATCCTCAGAAAACAAGTTCATGTCCTTTGTGAATGTCCAGAAAGGCTCCCTCGGCACCTTGTCCTTCGAGATTTTGGTGTCCCAAAGGGCCCTCTTCCGAGCATGCTCCACCAACCATTGAGCAGCTGCTTGCTCCGCTGCAAAATCATGACAAAGCTCCATTAACACATTATCCCTTAGCCATTCGTCTATAAGATCTAAAATGCCAAAAATTCCCAAACACATAGAAAAATGGCTAAGGGATGAACCCGGTAGAACCTCAGCCATGTCTCCCTCAGCGTCGCTGACCTCTTGGACCTCAGAAGGGATATGCTTCCCTTTACACTTCCGGCTCCCCTCAAGCTCTGCGGCTGAAATCCCCCCAATCGAGGTCCCAAGGGTCTCTGCCGCAGCATCAGAGCTTAAGGGAGTAGACCAGACAACCAGCTCCGAGGGTGGGTCAGCGCGAACGGAGGGTTGGTCCTGCACCCCCATGTCATCTTCAGGGAGAGGAGGAAGAGAGTCCTCCTTGGTCTTCTTGGACCTTGAGGCCGAAGATGGTCCCCCGAGCCCTTTCTTCCTCTTCGGAGAGTGCTTCTTCTTTTGTTGCTCCCCCTTCTCGGCTTGACCAAGGAAGAGGGACTTGTAAAAATCAGTGGACTTGTCATCCATCTCTGCAAAAGAAAGAACATCAGTGTAAGTACAAAAGGAAATATGCGAAAAAATATGGAAAAAGACTTACTCTCTACAAGAGCCGCATATATGAGTTCCCCCCGAAGGAGCATCACCAACCACGCCTTATTGCCATCAAAAAGGGGATTCGGCATGTTCTCATCGGTGACATGTTCCTTTATTATGCCCAATTCCCGAAGGACCTCTTCAGTCATTAGGTTCCATTTAATGGGAAAACGATAAGGGGAACGCGGAGGGACCTCGGGGTCCTAATCCGCGACAGCTTGAATACGGCTTTCAAATTCGTGGAATTTGGCTTCAAGGTCCGAAGTCAGTAGCTTCCTAGGGTCGACTACATCTATGTCCAAAGTCCCCCGAGCCCACTTCGTTGGCACATGTTGCCACTGCTCATCGATCTTCAGGAAAAAGAATTTTTTTTGCCACCCTCGCCAGTTGTCCTTCATGCCCAAGGTGAACGTATACTTCTTGCTCCCAGATCCCTGAGGAAGTAAGAAATAGAACCCACCCTTTGGGACGGGGTGGAGTTTGTAGTATTGCATGAAGAAGATAAAGTGAGACTCTATCTTGAAGACCCCACACATGCAGAGGAAGGTATTGAAGTAGAATAAGAGTTTGGAGGGAGTTGATTCACGGCTATGACATGGAATTGGCAGAACTCACAAATCATCTTTGGCGGAGGAAACCGAAGTCCGGCCTTTAGTTGGGCCCGAAAGATGGTAACCTTATCTAAGTTGTTCATGTAGCTAAGCAAACCAGGACTAGGTAGTCTGGTAATGGCATAAGAAGGGAGGAAGAATTTAGTTGTCCACTTCTCTAGCTTCTCTGAAGTAGTACAACTCAGACGAGAGTTAAAAGGAAGCCAACTCTCGGGAATAGTTTGAATAGACATGAGAGGGACTGGAGAATACATATTCGGCAAAAAGAAATCTAACTTCGTGAAGGTGAAAAAAGAATGGGAAGGCAAAAAATATACCGAAGAACAACTTCAAAAAAGTGACCCACCTAGTTCGGGAAAGAAAAAGAACTTCGAAAAATGTCACAGGTATTGCCGAAAGTCGCTCCACCGATAGCACCGCCGACGGAAAAAAAAGAGAGAACTCAGGAGCAAAAGAGAATGAAGGAAGAGAGGTGTGGGAAAACTGAGGAGGAGGGGTTTATATAGACCAAAGGAGGCAGACGAAGCATCACCATAATTAGTCCTCAAAGGTGAAGAGACACAATTATTATAACCAACGCAACCATTTACCACTCACTAGCTTATACGTGTCAATCGTCACGGGAATAAGGGCATGCTTCTGACAGATAACATACCTATGCTAGCCTATCCGAAGTGGCACGTCTCTCTAATCCAGAGATGTGATGATTCACTGATGGGCAACTTAGAAGTGGTAGGTGCGCTACTGACTAAAGTAATAGCCTTGGAAAAAAGAGACATCCTAGGCCGATGAATCTCCCTCTTCAGAGAAAGGTGCCCCCGGTTGAAAGCTCAGTCATGCTGACTGAGACAGCTATCACCTCCTACAAAGGGTTGCACGATATGCTCACAAAAGCTCAACTTACCTAAGATAGAACTTCGGCTTTCCGAGGGGGGCATGTGATAGCCAAAAGGTTATTACCCTTGGAGAGTTTTCGAATTGACTCGAGAAGCACCACCCTCGAAGAACATGAGTGACCTTGGGAAAGAGGGGAACCTTACCGTCCTCGAAAAAGAACAATGCCCTATAACAAAAGGGCCAGGGTCCCCAAGGCAGGCTGTGTCAAACGGCATCCTCCTTATGCCCTCATATAAATACTTAGGAAGACTTTGGTAAAAGGACACAAGAGACTCTCCTGACTCTCTACCCTTCACTTTTGCTCCATACTTGTTCTACTCTTACTGACTTAGGCGTCGGAGGATCCTACCCCGAAAACACATTCTGGGGAATCTCTAACCCTCATTTTTCTAAATCTTGCAGCCATCCTCCTGTTGGGAGTCTCTCATTCAAACACCTTCATGCCGGAAGTCCTTCCCCCAGGCCACTATGTCACACAACAAGGATGCCAACGGGCATCACTTTCTGACCACAGATATTACAATTATCAGTTCCCAAGGTACATGGCCTCGTGCCATGGAATTGTCTACAGTTAGGACATAAATCCATTTTCCTTATCTTTAAGGGACCTTGGCTTTCCACCATCGGTTGTTTCCCAGCACTCTTTCTTAGGTTGGCTAGTCTAACCTGTACCTTTTTTCTAGGTGCCATCAAATCCTCAAATTCCCTTTCTAAGGCTAATGCCATTGAACCAGTTGATGATAACTCCTTATGTCCACTGTCACCATATATCTCCGAAGCACGATTTCAGACCTTGAAAGAATTTATTGGCCTTCAACTCATCATTACAATCCATGTAATAAGCATACTGAATGTGTAAATTGTAATGCTACTCGTACTTTCGCACAGACATTTCTCCTTACACTAAATTCTCAATCTGGATCCTCTTTTGATCCTGTGCAACTTCACTAATATATTCTCGTCTGAATTTCTTCTCAAAGTCTGACCACTTGAGCACCTTTTTCTTGTGTTCCGGTCGAGTACCATTGCTTTTTCGCAGTATCTCCATCACATCAACCCACCATAAACTAGCCTTCCCTCTTCAGAAAAAAGGTACTAAGGCCATCATTTGCTTGGACTCATAACCTTCACAGAAGACCCTGGCCTTCTCCAGTTTATCTTTGGCCCAAGCTCGGACCGAAGACTACTTCGCTGCCCAAGCTTGGAGGTATCCACTATACCCCAAAAGCTGTGAACAAAGAGAGGGTACTCAATCAAATTTGCATAAGGAAAGCCAAAACACTTAGACAAAAAAGAGGGAGCGAAAATGAAGAGGCCTAAAGAACTACCTGGGCAGCATGCTTGGACACCTTGGCAGCAAGGGCATCCTCGGTGGGGCACTCCTTGGCAACTACCTTGAAGGTAGCCTGAGTGAGCATGCCCCTCACCATCTAGGGAGCCATTTCCCGGCAATCCTCGGAGAACAGATTCATGTCCTCCGTGAAAGACCAGAACGGCTCCCTTGGAACCTTGTCCTTCGGGATGTGGGAATCCTGAAGAGGCCGGCTTCTGGCATGCTCAACCATCCAAGCTAAGGGCGCCAGTTCCTCTGCAAAATAAGAAGCATACGTCTCACCAGGCAAAACTCCTTAACTATGAAAGCTACAAGATTACAAGTACTAAAAAGGGGATAAGAGACAAACCTGGCGCAACCTCAGCGACGTCATCATCAGAGTCCCGGACCTCCTCCACGTCAGTAGGGATATGTTTGCCTTTGTCCCTTTGGCATTTTTCCAACTCCTCGGCAGAGGGACCCCTCGCCAAAGAGCCCAAAAGATCCACCAACGTGGCGGGACTCAAAGAAGCAGCAACAGCGACCACCCCGGCAGGAACCTCGGTGGGAGTTTCAGGCTCACCACCGACCTCCGCCACATTTCCCAGGGGTGGAAGAAGGATGTCCTTCTTCGCCTTCTTCCCTGAAGACGGTCCGCTCCCAGTAGTCTTGTGCCTCTTGGAGACGCCCTTCTTCATTTGTTCCCCCTTCTCGGCTTGGCCAAGGAAGAGGGACTTATAGTAGGCAGCAGACTCGTCGCCCATCTCTGAAAAATAAAGAAAACATCAGTGTGAGTCCAGACAGATACTTATACTGAAAAATTTGAAAGGAAACTTACTTTCAAAAAAGGCTTCGTAAGTGAGCTCCCCCCGAAGGAGCTTTACTAGCCAAGACTCCTTCCCCTCGATGGCAGGAGCTGGCATGCCGGGATCAGTTTTGTGCTCCTTAACTACCCCCAACTCCCGAAGGACCTCCTCGGTCATGAGCTTCCACATGATAAGGAAGGGGTAGAGGGAGCGTGGAGGGACCTCGGCATCCAAGTCGGCAATAGCATGGATACGTCTGTTGAAGTCCGCAAACCTCACCGCCAACTCGGGAGTTAGCAGCTTCTTGGGGTCCACGACATCCGTCTCCAGCTTTCCCCAAGCCCACTTCATCGGAACGTGCGACCAGGCCTCCGCCACCTTTAAGAAGAAGAACTTCCTTTGCCACCCTCGCCAGCTATCCTTAGTAGCGAAGGTGAACATGAATTTTTTGCTCCCAGATCCCCGAGGTAGCATGAAATAAAAGCCACCCTTAGGGACCGGATAGAGCTTGTAGTGCTGCATGAACAGGATAAAATGGGGTTCTATCCCGAAGACCCCGCACATGCAGAGGAAGGCATTGAAATAGCAGTATGAGTTGGGAGGAAGTTGATTCACTGCTATGCCATGAAAGTGGTAGATGTCGCAAATCATCTTCGGTGGAGGAAACCGAAGTCTGGCCTTTAGTTGGGCACGGAAGACGGTAAGCTCGTCCTTATGATTCATAAAGCTAAAGTGCCCAAGAATAGGTAGTCTGGTGACAGCGTAAGAGGGGAGGAAAAATTTGGTTGTCCACTTCTCTAATTTCTCCAAAGTAGAGCAATAAGGGTAGGACATGAGAGGTTGCCAGCTCTCAGGAACAGGTGCAGGAGACATAATAGGAACAAGCGAAGACATGGTTAGCTAAAAAGGGACCTCGGAAAGAAGAAAAACAACTTGGGGAAGCTAGAAAAAAGTAAGAAAACTGAAGGACTCTTAGAATCAAAACCCACCGAAAGTTTTGCCGAAATCAGGGTTTGAAGACACTGTCGTGAATGGTGGCCGGAAATCGCTCCGCCATGGACGCCGCTGCAAAAAAAGAGGAGAAAGGATGAACACAGACGAGAGCAAAGCGAGAGCAAAGAGAAAGCAGGAAAGATTATGATGGAGGAAGGTTTATATAAACCGAGGAAGGGTAACCGAATCGACGTCATAATTGCTCCGTGAAGGCGAACCATTGCCATAACTACTCCTCGCATGCAAAAAGAGGCAGCTAGTCTAACTGATGTGACCACCCTCCAACCAATGCCTGCCACGTGTCAACCAGCGCGAGAAATTAGGCCACATTTTCTGACACCCTGAAAATCTGGGCACATCGCTCCAGACTGACACGCCTGGTTACGAAGCACGACGGTTCACTGAACAGCAGAAAAAGTAAAGAGATTGGTCACCTCAAGGACACCAAAGGGCAGACAGTGACACCTGACTGGGCAGGGCGTGCCTTTGGACAATGAAGTGCCTTTTCCGTGAATGTCAAACTTTGAGTCCTGAGAAGGGCCCCTAGAAGGTCTACAAGCCGAAGTCTCCACTTCGGCTTCCGGATGGATGGGCATGTGATAGCCGAAGGGCTGCCGCCCTTGTAGCCCACGAACTAAGGTCAAGTACCGCATTAGGTAAGTCGAGTGTCACCCACAAGGAGTACCTATGCAGACCTCCAAAAGGATGAAGTCTGGCGCCTCGAGCATACGACTTCGGTGGCCAGCCAGCACCCCTGAGGACGGTAGCTACGACCTCGGAAAGATAGCGCGTTGCCCCCTTCGGAAGGGTGGCCGAATCAACTTTGGAGAGAAGGACCAGCCACCTTTAGCAGGAGAAAATCCCCCGAACAAGGAGCCTCAGTGCTAAGGAATCTCCCGAACTACTGGCACAACTCCGGAAGAAGGGTCCTCGCTCCGAGGGACAACCTCGAGTAGAGGGACCTCGGTGGTACGGTAGAAGCATTTAAGGAGCCTCTGACATGTCACCCGCACACGCTACACACCGCCCTCATATGCACTCTGACACGCCAGGACTGTCCACGTCCTATCATGTAGGGCTATGCCTACCCTAGCCCAGGGCCCGAAGAGCCTACAAGCGGCTAGAGGCCCCCACGCCCAGAAGGTACAAATTACATCCGACTGAACATGTGTCGCGATCTAAACGGGCCACATCCTCCTATATATACTCAGGAAATGGCCTTACCAAGGGATCTTTTTATTGAACTCCCACGAAAAGAGATAACAAGCAAGAATCCTTGGCCCTTAGTGCTTCCTCTCCACCTCCAAAAAACTAACTTGGGCGTCGGAGGCTCCTCCCCGGAAAAAGACTCCGGGGACCTCCTAACCCCTGTTTTCTAAGCCTTTCAGGCAGGTCCTCCTGGGAAACATACACTTTAGGCGTTCTCCTTCACTGGAAGTCCCTCCCGGTCTCACCATGTCACACAACGAAGATGCTGCAGGGCATCAAGGAAGACTGTAGTTAGCACTGTGACTTAACCAACAAGTAACCTAAGTAGACTAGAATCATAAAGATTCTCCAATGAAATACCTGTAACCAAAGTAAACTACAATGATAGCCCTTAATGGTTACCTGGCCCAACAACTTCAGAATCTGCACAACATAACTAGGGAGTGAGAATTTAAACAATCTCAGTAAGGGTCTTCACTATACCTGCAAGAAAAGTTACCAAGGACTTCATATATGATAACATATGTAACCTGCTATGAGCTCACACGGCTTGAGGTTTTAATATATGCATATACCTAGGTCCCTTGAGACCTCTCCTCATCCTAGTCCTTGAACTACAAGGCATTGCCTTGTCCTCTAGCAAGCTTAGCTTGCTAGCCTAACTAGTGATAAATCAACAGTTGAACCTTTCCCGTTTATGTTGTACAAGGGCATTATGGTGGGACTATTGTAGACTAGGCCATAAAGACCTTGTAGATAGAGGGCACTAAGGTTTCACCTTGCAACCTAGTGGCTAAATGCACAACTAGGCTACCAAGTTTTCTAAACATCTCACCCAAGCTAGTGATACCTAGTTGTGATCCTTTGTAAACTAGTTTTCTTACCTTTGGTACAAGTAACCATAAAGCTTTACAAACTCAAGAAAACTCCTAGGTCTTGAAGTACTTTTGAAAGTCTTGAAGCACCCCCGGAATGCTTAGACCCCAAAGTATCCAAAGACTTTAGGTCTCCCCTTGACCATCTTAGCAAAACTTGGAAAATTCAGCAAACATGCCTGTGGCGATGCGTCACCACAGTTGGTAATGATCTGTGAACTTTTCCTGGCACAGTAACATGTTGCGAAAATTGGCGACACATCGCCAATACCTACGACAACCCAGAAAATTCCCAGTTTTGCTGCTATAAATTTTGAACACTTCCTAAACATATCAAACAAGCTTGGATAGCCTCCAAACTTCACATACATGTAAAACATGTTGCATAGATCACAACCAACTATCAGAAGCCAATCTATGATGCATTATAATATCATTCCAATCATCACAAATCTCATAATCCACCATAATTCAACCTTGCCCACTAACTAATGCTATTGCTAGAACTACTCGAATTCATCAAGCAAACTCATTCCAATACCATTAATTGAACATGAAAACATAACTCCGTTACCTTAACTCCAAGGAACAAGCAAGAATTATGCAACTCTTTCGCACCAACCAAGTTCCACAGACTCTAACCTAAGTTCCCAGCAAATATAAGCGCAAAACATCAAGTTACTAACTGCTGACCAAAACCCAAGCTCCCAATCAACTAATAAACATAAAATCAATCAAGACACATTGATTACCTCATATCAAAAATAGGGGATAGAAGGAAACGTGCTTCCAAGCTCCAAAACCATGATTTTATGCTTGAAACAAGCTTCCAATGGCCTATATACTTATGGTGGCTCCACTTTTCGTTAAGAACTTTTGATTTTGGGCTCAATTATATGAAGAAATGATGGTGTGAAGGATGAACTCTGGTTATGGTATCCACCCTTCACTTTATCATATTACAAACCTTATAAACCATATTTAAATTCCAGCCACCAAAGAATTTGACATGGAACACTTAAACCCCCTCCTTTTGATAACCTTAGTCTTTCTTGATCAAATTTGTTTATTTCAATTAAGTTTGGGTTAAAGTTAAAAGTTAGGTTACAAAACTCATTTTAACCACTTGGGACATAGCCTGACTCAGCAGGATGCAAATTACCATTTTGCCGCCGAACCTTATTCAGCGCCTTAACCTTCTTGGAAGTTAGCGAACTTTGCTAAACTTTCATATTCTTGCTATGTAAACTTGAATTATGATTCTAAATTTAATTTAGAGAAATTTACCTTCCTCAGGCATGCTTCCCACTGGGAGAGCCATAACATATGGTGTCCATAAACACCACACAAATCCTCAAAAACTCACTAGTCAAACATGTTCATCACCATCTACCAATTAATGCCATTCATCAAACCACTTGAATTTAACAGGCAAACAAGCTAGGAATGGCATCAATTATGCTTGAATCATAAATCCCTTCCCTCAATTACATAAGAACTAGCAAGAATCAAGCACTAAAAGTTTCAAGCTTCAAGCATAAGGCTCTACTAACGTTTCCTATGGTTCCAAGCAAATTCAACTTATAAGGCACCAATTCAAGGTTATTCTAACCAAAACCAAGCTCATGGAAGCCCAAGAAACCAAGAACAATCAAAGAACAACAAGTCCCAGCTGAATTTAGAGCTTACCTAGCTCAAAAATGTGATTTTGAGCTCAAACCAAGCAACCTAAGCAAAAACAAGCTCTTTTCCACTTGGGTTCTTCATGAAACTTTGATTTCCATCAAGAATTGATGTTTTGGGTGAGATTTGGCTATGGAATTTAAAAGAAGAAGGAAAGCTATGGGTTTGGGAGGTCAGGGATGATGAATAGTGACTTTCAAAATCTTCAAAATGGTTTAAATAGCCAACTTCTCACTTAAACCCTTCAACTTCTTTAGTTTTTCCAAAAAGACCCCAATGCTCAAGCAGTGCCGTAAGATTTGGTAATTTAGCCCATCTATTTGGTTTCTTGTCACTTAGGTCCAAAAGATTAATTTATGAGCTTAAATACCAAACTTATCACCTCAGGGTACAAAATTACCATTTTTCCCCTAGTGACACTTAGGTGCCAAATTAAACTAGGAACCATCTATCCTTTAGATAACTTACTTAATCTTGCTAATTCACCTTTAATCAAGGCATCTAAACTATGGATTTATTAACTTACCTTACCCACCGAGCATTCCTCTAAGAGGGCTATAACACAACTAATGGTGCTTTATTGTGGCCAAACATGCCTTCACTTTGAACTAAAAGAAAACTAAACCTAGGCAAATCCAAGCTTGGGTATGGCATGTAAATGATAGTTTTCCCTCTTAGCTTCATGTGGAAATCTTGAATTGCCTCAATCCGACACCCGAGTGAAAAGTTATTATGAAAATGCTACAGCATGTCAATGCTGTCGAGTAGTGGTGGGTAGGCCCTAGGCGCTATGAGCACTTGAGGCCTAGGCACCACTAAAGCCTAAGCACCATGAGAACCTTGCTCTGCAAGGCTAAAAATGCACCCTGGGCGCTATAGTGCCAAATGGCGTTAGAGCCTCATGCCCTGAACCCAAAAAAAGCCTCCTAAACCTCTTTAGAGGCTTTCATGCCCCTCCAAACCTGCATGGGGCACCTCCAAACTATTCCCACATGCAATACACAAACACTAGGCCATAATTCACAATTCAAACCAATCCTATGGTGTTACCACCTCACAAAAATGAGAGAATTACAAGTGTGTCATAATGGCTAAAAAACCATTATATTGTATAATTCTCACCATAGTGATTGAAGTGTGAGGGGTAAAAGGCATGATCAACACCTCCTTAAAAGTGTTCCAAGTTGTTAACTTGGCCCCCAAGAAAAGCCTTAAGGATTGCTTGTTTGTCGAGCAACCTATGGACTTTTTTGTAAGGTTTTGGAAATTCGAATACTCAATTGCAAAACTCTCAGGAAAGTAACTTGGAGAGTTATGGGAAGGATATGAATGGTATGAAACTGCTATTGGAGCACCAAATTGTTCATGGAAGATAAGTTTGGACAAAGGAAACACTAAAGGCATTAAGGACCTAAATGTCTTAGTGTAGACCTTAAGGTGTTCAAGCTTTTGACTTAAGTCAAACTGTGAGATTATGGAGTTATCCCACCATGGGGGAGGCAGCCAAGGCTTGATAAATAGTCACAAATGTTGGGCACATGTGTACCAATGAGTTTAAGACAAATAAACCATAATTAGTGAGAAGGAAAATGACATAAAGCAAGGTTAAGCTTGTTTAAGTGCGTTTTGTGCCCTTAAACTCATTTAAGGCCATTTAAGTTGCTAATTCACATATCTCTGTCCCATTTTCAGCCTCTTCTAGCCCAAGAATACAGCCACACTGCCTCCATAGCCACCACACCTTGAAATTTGCAATTGATTGAAATTGAAGGCAAAAGGAAGCAATTGGAAGCAAACTAGAGCTATTGCTTGGATGCTTCAAGGATCAACCTTGATTTTCAGCCTACCTACTTTGGTAATGGTTCTCTTGCTCTCATAGGTTGTTTTTGTATTTTCAAGCAACCATGGAGCTAGGGCTAATCTTGGAAGAAAGCCATGAGCTTGATGAACCAAGCTTAGTGAGGGGAGGGCACTTACTGAAGGTTTTGTGACCTACTGTCAAGTGCACAATGATGGCAGTGAAATGAGAGTTTCTAGAACCCAAAGTTAGTACTAACTAGTGTTAAAATCCTCCTAAGACCAAGCATTAGCTTGAGGAGGGCTGCCATCGTGATTTGGTTATGTTTATTATGTGTTTTATGGACTAATCTATGGTATATGTTGTTGACGCATTTCATGTGTTTATTGTTGTGAATGGCTGCTGCATTTGGTTACTATATCTTGTATATACGCATTGTTTTTTTTTGTGTTTTAGTGTCTTTGGATACAGGTTTTAAGGATGGTCACATTGCCTATTGGATCTAAGTGTTACCCTTACTAGGTTTCTCAATGAAACTTACTCCCCTCAATTCTGTTATTTCAAGTCCAGCAGAAAGATCTCATTCAAAATGACATTTTTGGTTTGATTTTTGATCCAAAATTTCAAGTACATGAAATTCCATATGTCTAGTTATGATCTGGAAATTTTGGTGATTTTAAGAGCACATTTGGTATTTTTAATGGTGGTACTTATTGTGTTGTACAGTAGCTGTCCAGCATCTTGTTCTGGAGTCCATTGTATCTCAGGAACTCTTGTAACCTAGGGTGCATATTTAGCTATTTTAAGACCATTTTGTAGTGCATGTATACATGTACATGTAGTATATATAAAATGAGACGAGGATGTGAACACTTGAGTAATGTTTTGGCTATGTAAGTGTGAATGATGGGCTGCTTACTTGTAAATTCTGTTTTAGCCACATATGGTTGTTAAATGCAAGAGAATGTATTTTCCTACACATAATGGACATATATGGGATAACCTTGGAGGTTTTCCCCTTGTGAATGGAGTGTTTGCACACTTATGAAATTTTATATGGGCAAAATGGTCATAAAGTGACAAAAATTTTGACTCCTCACTTAAAGTTATATATCTCCATATGTAGAAGGAATCTTGCTATGAAAATTTGACCACACCTAGATAACATCTAGAGGTTGAACTGGGATTTTGAATTTCTGAATTTGGAGCCTTGTAGCCGAAGATATGACGTTGCAATGCTAGCTAAGTTACTGTTCATTTGGTCAGAATTTTGTAACCAACTTAAAAAATCCATAACTTGGTCCATAGGTGGGCTATTGATGTAAAACAAAATTCCTTGATTTTCTATAAGTTTATACTTGATAGTGGAGCAAATAAAATATGGGGTTACATGGCTAGAATGATACATTTTATTAGTGAAAGTTACGGGTGCAGTGGCTGGTCACTAGAACTTAACAAGATTGCCTAATGTGTGGTAGCCAAGATTAAGACTTGTGCTAGTGTTTTTCATCTTTACTGCCATTGTGTGCATGAAATGTGAACATGTATGTGATGGTTGGACCAATATGCATGTGTTCACATAGTGCCCAAAAGGGCTACCTGGGTACGCATACTAAGGGTAGTGTTCTGATGGCCTACAGAACATTACCAATCCTAGGAGTCTAAATGCACAATTTTGGCACCATAATTGGACTACCCTGGAGTGGGTAACATACGGTGTCCATAAACATCACACCAACCATCAAACATCACTAGTCCACTATGATCAACATAACCCACCAACTAATACTATTCATCAAACCACTTGAATTTAACAAGCAAACAAGCTATGAATGGCATCAAATGTGCATCAATCTTAAATCCCTTACCTCAATTCCAAGATACAAGAAAAGATCAAGTAATCCAACACCAAGAACAAGCTCCATTAAGATTTTACCTAGGTTCTGAGCAATTCCAACCAAATGGCATCAAATTAACACAACCCAACCAAAACCAAGTAACTAAGGGCCAAACCAACAAGGAAACAACAAGAAAATTGAGTTACCTCTCATACAAAACAAAGCCCAGTTAGAAAACTATTAATGTTGTACCCAAAAGACAATCATGAGATGATTGTATTTTTTTTTTGCACATTGAGTCATGATATTTTACTAAGCCATTAATCCATCAATTATGTTTCTTGTTTTGTTTCTGTGTAACGTAACAAACATAATTGTAACCCTAGAATAATGATATTCTCAAACGTCCCTGGTCTAGTATTATTGTGGAGCGGTTTGCAATAATACATAACGACTAGCATATGTGGAGACTAATATGAGATATGTAGTCTACATATGGGTACAGGTTAGAGAACTTGTGTATTGGACCGACCCACCATGAGAACACTACATGGATCGTTATATGAGTGTCATAAGTGATTCTCATAGTGATCACGGTATATGTAGTCCTTCGACCTAAGATCATCAAGGTTCCCTACATGTGAGTCACATACTTTGATACTTTCCTTTGTTGCTCGTAACTGAGTGAACTTGAAGGAGGTCATTGGGTATGCCACATATCATGCGTAGGAATTTGTATGATCAAGATGGGATTTGTCCTCCTATATAACAGGAGTGATATCTTTGAGCCCCTTGATAGAGTCAGACTTAGAAAATGCATGGCCATGCTCGGATGAGTTGATATACGATATCAATATCATCAGTTTAAGTTGGTCTACTCAGTAATCAAGAAACCAAAGATTGGACTATACGAGAGTGACACATTCCATGTCTCGTGCTTAGTCTTGATATCTTGGACAAAAGGACAATAGCATATATCGGTGATGATCATAAAGGTTTAGTCGAATCATCGACAATCTTGTCACTTGGGTAGCAATGATGTGTTGCTAGACACCGCTCATTGCTTATGATCATAAATGTGATTTTTGATCATTGCCAACGTGGTAAGAGCCTATTGGGTCGCACACATAGAGCTATTTGGATCATTAGAGTGCATGGGCTAATTATTTGGGTTATGGTTTCACAATAATTTTGTATTAATAATAGGCCCAAGAGTTGAGCCATTATTAAGCTCGAAATTAAAGCCTAATTGGATTAGGGCTTTAAAACCCATTAGGCCTGGAAGTTGAGTCTCATTATAAATACAACTTTTAGTGAGAAATTTGCAGGTCTCCTTGCCCTAGCCTCCCGAAAAGGACAGCCGCACTATTCTCTTCTAATTCCTTGGAGGACGCAAACTAGCACTGCAAGCGCAAGAGAAACGCATCTGCCGGGACGTGGTGGAAGCGTGGTGATCCCGAGAGGCTCATGTGGATACCATAGAGAACTTGAACATGTCAACTATTCAAGTTTTGTGATTCAACTCTACAGTTGAGTGAGAGATCTCAACCGAAAATTATGTATGAAAATTTTTGAACACCCGGTTTACCCCGTTTCACTTGGATCCTAGAGGATTTCGGTTAAATTCTGCTGCGCTGTTTGGCTCACGAAACCCAACAGTGGTATCAGAGCTACTGGTGAAACCCTAAATCAGGATTGAATGTTGAATCGCATGATGTTATGTGTTCGGTTTCTTTCATCCATGATTAATTAGATTGATTCATGATGCATGAAACTAGAACTTGTAATGAACATATGACATAGATGACGTAACGACACTAATTGGTTAATGAGATTAACTTGAAATTGATAGGTATGAGATTTTAGTGTTGTGCCCAAAAAGCCAATCATGAGATGATTGTATTTTTGCACATTGAGTCATGATATTTTATTGAGGCATTAATCCAACAATTATATTTGTTGTTTTGTTTCTGCGTAACGTAACAAACATAATTGTAATCCTAGAATAATGATATTCTTAAACGTCCCTCGTCTAGTATTATTGTGGAGCGGGTTGCAATAATACATAATGACTAGTATATATGGAGACTAATATCAGATATGTAGTCCACATATGGGTACAAGTTGGAGAACTTGTGTACTGGACCGACCCACCATGAGAACACTTCATGGATCGTTAAATGAGTGTCATAAGTGATTCTCATAGTGATCATGGTATATGTAGTCCTTCGACCTAAGATCATCAAGGTTCCCTACATGTGAGTCACATACTTTGATACTTTCCTTTGTTGCTCGTAACTGAGTGAACTTGAAGGAGGTCATTGGGTATGTCACATATCATCCGGAGGGATTTGTATGATCAAGATGGAATTTGTCCCTCCTATGTAACGAGAGTGATATCTTCGGGCCCCTTGATAGAGTGAGACTTAGAAAATGCATGGCCATGCTCGGATGAGTTGATATACGATATCAATGTCATCAGTTTAAGTTGGTCTACTCGGTAATCAAGAAACCAAAGATTGGGCTATACGAGAGTGACACATTCCATGTCTCGTGCTTAGTCTTGATATCTTGGACAAAGGGACAATGGCATATATCGGTGATGATCATAAAGGTTTAGTCGAATCACCGACAATCTTGTCACTTGGGTAGCAATGATGTGTTGCTAGACACCGCTCATTGCTTATGATCATAAATGTGATTTATGATCATTGCCAACGTGGTAAGAGCCTATTGGGTCGCACACATAGAGCTATTTGGATCATTAGAGTGCATGGGCTAATTATTTGGGTTATGGTTTCACAATAATTTCGTATTAATAATGGGCCCAAGAGTTGAGCCATTATTAAGCCCGAAATTAAAGCCTAATTGGATTAGGGCTTTGAAACCCATTAGGCCTGGAAGTTGAGTCTCACTATAAATACAACTTTTAGTGAGAAATTCGCAGGTCTCCTTGCCCTAGCCTCCCAAAAGGACAGCCGCACTCTTCTCTTGCAATTCCTTGGAGGACGCAAGCTAGCACTGCGAGCGCAAGAGAAACGCATCTGCCGGGACGTGGTGGAAGCGTGGTGATCCCGAGAGGCTCGTGTGGATACCATAGAGAGCTTGAACACGTCAACTGTTCAGGTTTTGTGATTCGACTCTACAGTTGAGTGAGAGATCTCAACCGAAAATTAGGTATGAAAATTTTTGAACACCCGGTTTACCCCGTTTCACTTGGATCCTGGAGGGTTTCGGTTAAATTCCGCTGCACTGTTTGGCTCCCGAAACCCAACAGTGGTATCAGAGCTACTGGTGAAACCCTAAATCGGGATTGAATGTTGAATCGCATGATGTTATGTGTTCGGTTGCTTTCGGCCATGATTAATTAGATTGATTCATGATGCATGAAACCGGAACTCATAATGAACATATGACATATATGAAGAAACGACACTAATTGGTTAATGAGATTAACCCAAAATTGATAGGTATGAGATACCTATATGGATTAGGATTCTTGCAATAGTTGCAAAAACCCTAGCTTGGTTCGGATTCGGCCTGTTCGGGCACCGAAAGTAAGGTATTTTTGGTGGCTCGAATGGAGGAGTCTCGGGTGCCTACTTGCTCGAAATAGAAGATCTCGGGCTAAGCAATTGTAAGACAATTTTTTGCACCGAGGGGCAATTGGCAATGCCCCCCTCGCAACCCCCCGCAAGGGCGGCCCCCCTTGACCCATTGACTGGTCAGAAACCACTGCCCGCTGACCGGCCAGCGGGACCGCCGTATGCGAAGCGCCACATAAATAAAACTGGTTAATCAACTCGTGAAAATTGGCATGCATTTGTTGAATGAGATTTGGCATGTTATGCTGATTGATGGTTGAAGCATGGTGCATGGTTATAGCCCTTGATTGGTTGTACTTGTAAATACGGCCTGCGAGTCATGCCTTCTCTTGTTACTCTCATTGTACATTCTTTTCTCACCTTACTCCCCTCGAATGTAACTCGAGGTTTCTATTATTAATGTAATGGTACATTATGGGATCATCCAAGGTGGTATGTCCAAGGAGGTGACAACAAAAAAGGGCAACCAAGAAAGGAAGAGAAGGAGCTTGTGAAGACCCTTTTCTTTTCTTAGGCTTTTATGATATTCTCATTGGCTTGAGAATATCGCATAGTTTGGGCTATAACCATGTCACGTTTACTTTCTTGTAAGCATGAGATGCATGTTTTATATTTGTATGTGATGCATGTATAAGACAACCGGAGATAACAAATTGGTGAGATCAAAAGAAAAATCCCTCAAACAAATATTAAGTCATTAAATGTGATGCCTTCCAAATGTTGGCACTCGTCAAGACTTTGATCAACATTAGGTGGGTTTGCCAAAGCAAAGCACCTATGTTCATCTTGGTAAGGCGCGATGGGATAATAGTGATATCCAAATTGCTAACTTTGGGTTCGACTTAACTAAGTCATCCTAATAGGATTAGGGACTTAGAGGCATAGAGTTGGGCTTAAGTTCATGAGATGAGCTTGGACAAGTGTTGTTCACCCAACTATCCAAGAGTTGCATAAGATGCAATTGGCAAGGAGTTGCCTACCTAAATAGCTGTAACTTGAGAGAAAAGCCAAAGCTGACTCAGGTTGTGGTCAAATATGGATCTTGGCCCACTAGAATACCTTAGCGCCGAGGTGTTCCGAAATAATATCGAGGGTTATTATTTTGAGGAAAATAGTGGGAGTATCGTTTAATAAAAGTCCTTATTAAATGAATTAAAATACATGACTCTTACACTGCATATTTACTGTTGTAGATAACCATGGCACAAAACACATCGACACTTTCGTTGCGATCGATCCTTGAGAAGGAAAAACTGAATGGGACCAACTTTCTCAAATGGTACCGAAACTTGAGGATAGTCCTCAAGCAAGAGAGAAAGGCTTATGTCCTAGAGCAGCCCATTCCAAATGAGCCTGCTGCCACTGCTCCAAGAGCTGAAAGGGATGCTCACAAGAGGCATTCTGATGATGCTTTGGATGTTGCATGCCTCATGCTTATTACCATGGAATCTGAGCTTCAGAAGCAACATGAGAACATGGGGGCGTTCGATATGATCGAACATCTCAAAATGCTTTTCCAAGAGCAAGCTAGGCATGAGAGGTTTGAGACCTCTAAGGCATTGTTTCAGTGCAAGATGTCTGAGGGAAGTCCCGTGGGTCCTCATGTGCTCAAGATGATTGGGTACATTGAGAATCTTGAGAGTTTGGGATTTGCTCTTCAGAAAGAGTTGGCTGTTGATGTAGTCTTGCAATCGTTGCCTGAAAGCTACAGTCAGTTCGTCATGAACTATAACATGAACGACCTTGACAAGTCCCTCCCTGAATTGCTCAACATGTTGAGAACTGCTGAGCAAAACCTTAAGAAGGCTAAGCCCATTTTGATGGTTCAAAAGGGCAAGGGAAAGGGAAAAGCCAACAAGAAGAAGGATAAAGCTAATGGAAAGTCCAATGCTAATTCTTCTTCAGCTGCACTGAAACCAAAGGGTGGTGTGGCAAAGGAAGGGGAGTGCTTCCATTGTAAGCAACCTGGACACTGGAAGCGCAACTGCAAGCTCTATCTTGAAGAACTTGCTAAGGAAAAGGGAAGTAAGACTTCCACTTCAGGTATTTTTGTTATAGAGGCTAACTTTTCTACTTCCTCATCTTGGGTATTGGATACTGGATGTGGATCTCACATTTGTGCAAATGTGCAGGATCTAAGTAGAAGTAGAAGATTGGCCCGAGGTGAAGTGGACCTACGTGTTGGAAATGGAGCAAGGGTTGCTGCCTTAGCCGTAGGGACTTATGTTCTCACTTTACCTAGTGGATTAGTTTTAGAATTAGACAACTGCTACTTTGTGCCTACTATTAGTAGAAATTTGATTTCTGTTTCTTGTTTGGACAAGAAAGGTTTTTCATTTATAATAAAGGACAAATGTTGTTCTATTTATTTGAATGAAATCTTTTATGGTAGTGCTCAACTTAGCAATGGGTTGTATGTTCTAGACCTCGAAGATCCAATCTATAATGTGAATACCAAGAAGGTCAGATTAAATGATTCGAACCCGACCTATCTCTAGCACTGTCGCTTGGGCCATATAAATGAGACCCGCATATCCAAGCTCCATAAGGATGGACTCTTGGACTCATTTGATTTTGAATCATATGAGACATGTGAGTCATGTTTGTTGGGCAAGATGACCAAAGCCCCATTCATAGGGCAAAGTGAAAGGGCTAATGACTTACTAGGACTCATACATAGTGATGTATGTGGCCCTATGTCTACACATGCTAGAGGAGGTTTTCAATACTTCATTACTTTCACTGATGACTTCAGTAGATATGGCTATGTGTATCTTATGAGACACAAGACAGAATCCTTTGAAAAGTTCAAAGAATTCAAGAATGAAGTAGAGAATCAACTCGGGAAAAGTATCAAAGTGCTTCGATCAGATCGAGGTGGAGAATACTTGGATCGAGAATTCCTTGACTATCTTAAGGAGCGTGGTATAGTATCACAACTCACTCCACCAGGCACACCTTAATGGAATGGTGTATCTGAAAGGAGAAATCAAACTTTGTTAGACATGGTTCGCTCTATGATGAGTCAAGCTGACCTTCCAAACTCCTTTTGGGATATGCTTTAGAGATAGCCGCTTTTACACTAAACCGAATTCCATCTAAATCGGTTCAAAAGACACCATATGAGATATGGAGTGGGAGGCGTCCCAATTGTTGGGTTTCAGGAGCCAAACAGCGCAGCAGAATTTAACCGAAACCCTCCAGGATCCAAGTGAAACGGGGTAAACCGGGTGTTCGAAAATTTTCATACCTAATTTTTGATTGAGATCTCTCACTCAACTGTAGAGTCGAATCACAAAACCTGAACAGTTGACGTGTTCAGGCTCTCTATGGTATCCACACGAGCCTCTCGGGATCACCACGCTTCCACCACGTCCCGGTAGATGCGTTTCTCTTGCGCTCACAGTGCTAGCTTGCGTCCTCCAAGGAATTGCAAGCGAAGAGTGCGGCTGTCCTTTTTGGAGGCTAGGGCAAGGAGTCCTGCGAATTTCTCACTTAAAAGTTGTATTTATAGTGAAACTCAACTTCCAGGCCTAATGGGTTTCAAAGCCCTAATCCAATTAGGATTTAATTTCGGGCTTAATAATGGCTCAACTCTTGGGCCCATTATTAATACGAAATTAAAGTGAAACCATAACCCAAATAATTAGCCCATGCACTCTAATGATCCAAATTGCTCTATGTGTGCGACCCAATAGGCTCTTATCACGTTGGCAATGATCATAAACCACATTTATGATCATAAGCAATGAGCGGTGTCTAGCAACACATCATTGCTACCCAAGTGACAAGATTGTCGATGATTCGACTATACCTTTATGATCATCACCGATATATGCCATTGTCCCTTTGTCCAAGATATCAAGACTAAGCACGAGACATGGAATGTGTCACTCTCATATAGCCCAATCTTTGGTTTCTTGATTACCGAGTAGACTAACTTAAACTGATGACATTGATATCGTATATCAACTCATCCAAGCATGGCCATGCATTTTCTAAGTCTCACTCTATCAAGGGGCCCGAAGATATCGCTCCCGTTACATAGGAGGGACAAATCCCATCTTGATCATACAAATCCCTCCGCATGATATGTGACATACCCAATGACCTCCTTCAAGTTCACTCAGTTACGAGCAACAAAGGAAAGTATCAAAGTATGTGACTCACATGTAGGGAACCTTGATGATCTTAGGTCGAAGGACTACATATACCCTGATCACTATGGAAATCACTTATGACACTCATATAACGATCCATGTAGTGTTCTCATGGTGGGTCGGTCCAGTACACAAGTTCTCCAACTTGTACCCATATGTTGACTACATATCTCATATTAGTCTCCACATATGCTAGTCGTTATGTATTATTGCAACCCCCTCCACAATAATACTAGACCAAGGACTTTTAAGAATATCATTATTCTAGGGTTACAATTATGTTTGTTAAGTTACGCAGGAACAAAACAACAAACATAATTGCTGGATTAATGCCTTAATAAAATATCATGACTCAATGTGCAAAAATACAATCATCTCATGACTGGCTTTTGGCACAACACTAACACCAATTTGACTTTTATGAAGATTTGGGGCTGTGACGCTTATGTGAAACATCAATCCTCTGACAAGCTAAGGCCCAAATCTCAAAAATGCCTTTTTGTTGGGTATCCCAAACAAACAAAGGGTTACTATTTCTCCAATCCTTCTGAGCAAAAAGTGTTTGTTGGCCGAACTGGTGTCTGATGGGTTTCGAGAGCCAAACAGCGCAGTGAAATTTAACCGAAACCCTCTAAGATCCAAGTAAAATGGGGTAAACCGGGTGTTCAAAAATTTGATACCTAATTTTCGGTTGAGATCTCTCACTCAACTGTAGAGTCGAATCACAAAACCTGAATAGTTGACGTGTTCAAGCTCTCTATGGTATCCACACGAGCCTCTCAGGATCACCACACTTCCACCGCGTCCCAGCAGATGCGTTTCTCTTGCGCTAGCAGTGCTAGCTTGCGTCCTCCAAGGAATTGCAAGAGAAGAGTGCGGTTGTCCTTTTGGGATGTTAGGGCAAGGAGACCTGCGAATTTCTCACTAAAAATTGTATTTATAGTGAGACTGAACTTCCAGGCCTAATGGGCTTCAAACCACTAATCCAATTAGGCTTTAATTTTGGGCTTAATAATGGCTCAACTATTGGGCCCATTATTAATACAAAATTATTGTGAAACCAAAACCCAAATTATTAGCCCATCCACGCTAACGATCCAAATAACTCTATGTGTGTGACCCAATAGGCTCTTACCACGTTGGCAATGATCATAAATCACATTTATGATCATAAGCAATCAACGGTGTCTAGCAACACATCATTGCTACCCAAGTGACAAGATTGTCAATGATTCGACTAAAACTTTATGACCATCACCGATATATGCCATTGTCCCTTTGTACAAGATATCAAGACTAAGCACAAGACATGGAATGTGTCACTCTCGTATAGCCCAATCTTTGGTTTCTTGATTACTGAGTAGACTAACTTAAACTGATGATATTGATATCATATATCAACTCAACCGAGCATGGCCACGCATTTTTCTACGTCTTACTCTATCAAGGGGCCCGAAGATATCACTCTCGTTACATAGGAGGGACAAATCCCATCTTGATCATACAAATCTCTCCGCATGATATGTGACATAGCCAATGACCTCCTTCAAGTTCACTCAGTTACGAGCAACAAAGGAAAGTATCAAAGTATGTGACTCACATGTAGGGAACCTTGATGATCTTAGGTCGAAGGACTACATATACCATGATCACTATGAGAATCACTTATGACACTCATATAATGCTCCATGTAGTGTTCTCATGGTGGGTCGGTCCAGTACACAAGTTCTCCAACTTGTACCCATATGTAGACTACATAGCTCATATTAGTCTCCACATATGCTAGTCGTTATGTATTATTGCAACCCGCTCCACAATAATACTAGACCAGGGACGTTTGAGAATATCATTATTCTAAGGTTACAATTATGTTTATTACGTTACACAGAAACAAAACAAGAAACATAATTGTTGGATTAATGCCTTAATAAAATATTATGACTCAATGTGCAAAAAAAAAATACAATCATCTCATGATTGGCTTTTGGGCACAACACTAACAGTGTCTTTTTAGGGAAAGAGTTTATCTCTAAAGGAACTAGTGGGAGGAAAGTAGAACTTGAAGAAATTCAAAAACAACGAGGGGACATCGAACCTGAAATGGAACCTGAACAGACACCACAAGACGTTGTGGTTCAAGAGTTTGTTACTATAGCACAGAGCCCACATAGGTCTAGTAGGATTCCGCGTGAGCCTGAGAGATATGGATTTCTCATGACTCACACTGGTGATGTGATGCTCATGCATCAGGATGAGCCCACAACCTACCAACAAGCTATGTCGGGGCCTGACTCTGAGAAGTGGGTAGTAGCCATGAAATCCGAGATGGAATCCATGTATGAAAACTAAGTATGGACTTTGGTTGACCCACCTAAAGGGGTAAAACCCATAGGGTGAAAATGGGTTTTCAAGAAGAAAACTGACATGGATGGTAATGTGATTACCTTTAAGGGATGATTGGTTGCAAAAGGTTTTAAGCAAATTCATGGTATTGACTATGATGAAACTTTTTCACCAGTTGCTATGCTTAAATCCATCCAAATTTTGTTCGCTATTGCTGCACACTATGATTATGAGATATGGCAAATGGATGTCAAAACTGCATTCCTAAATGGAAAGCTACTTGAGGATGTGTACATGACACAACCTGAGGGTTTTGTCACTCCTGAGAATGCCAATAAAGTGTGCAAGTTGCAAAGGTCCATTTATGGACTGAAGCAAGCTTCTCGAAGTTGGAATCTTCATTTTGATGAAGCAATCAAAGAGTTTGGTTTTATCAAAAATGAAGATGAACCTTGTGTCTACAAGAAGGTTAGTAGGAGCGCTATTGTCTTCTTGGTGTTGTATGTAGATGACATACTACTCATCGGGAATGACATTCCTGAGCTACAGTCTGTGAAGACTTGGCTAGGGAAATGTTTCTCTATGAAGGACTTGGGTGAAGCAGCCTATGTGTTAGGCATCAGGATCTATAGAGATAGATCTAGAAAGCTTCTTGGCATAAGTCAAAGTACATATATTGACAAGGTGCTAAAGAGGTTTAGCATGCAAGATTCCAAGAAAGGATTCTTGCCCATGTCACATGGTATAACTCTTTCTAGATCTCAGTATCTGAGTACACCCGAGGAAAGAGAGCGCATGAGTAAGATTTCATATGCCTCAGCAATTGGATCTATCATGTATGCCATGATATGTACTTCTCCCGATGTCTCATATGCCTTGAGCATGACGAGTAGGTACCAATCAAACCCCGGTGAGAGTAACTGGACAGCTGTTAAGAACATCCTTAAGTACTTACGAAGGACTAAGGATGCATTCTTGGTCTTTGGAGGTGAAGATGAGCTCGTTGTAAGGGGTTACACTGATGCAAGCTTCCAATCCGATAAGGATGATTTTAGATCGCAATCTAGTTATGTGTTTTGTATTGATGGTGGTGCTGTGAGCTGGAAGAGTTCAAAGCAAGAGACAGTAGCTGACTCTACAACAGAATTTGAGTACATTGCCACCTTTGATGCTGCGAAGGAGGCAGTTTCGATCAAGAAGTTCATCATTGAACTTGGAGTGGTTCCAAGCATTGCCGACCCGATAGAGCTCTATTGTGACAACAATGGAGCAATCGCACAGGCTAAGGAACCTTAATCTCACCAGTGATCCAAACACATACTCCGACGCTATCATTTCATCAGGGAGATCATCGAGAGGGGTGATGTAAGGATATGCAGGACTTTGACAGACAGCAACATTGCTGATCCGCTGACAAAGCCCCTTACGCAACAAAAGCATGATAGCCATTCTAGGTCCATCAGTCTTAGATACATGGATGATTGGCTTTAGTGCAAGTGAGAGGTTGTTAGTGTTGTGCCCAAAAACCAATCATGAAATGATTGTATTTTTTTTTTTGCACATTGAGTCATGATATTTTATTAAGGCATTAATCCAACAATTATGTTTCTTGTTTTGTTTCTATGTAACGTAATAAACATAATTGTAACCCTAGAATAATGATATTCTCAAACGTCCCTGGTCTAATATTATTGTGGAGCGGGTTGCAATAATACATAACGACTAGCATATGTGGAGACTAATATGAGATATGTAGTCTACATATGGGTACAAGTTGGAGAACTTGTGTACTGGACCGACCCACCATGAGAACACTACATGGATCATTATATGAGTGTCATAAGTGATTCTCATAGTGATCATGGTATATGTAGTCCTTCGACCTAAGATCATCAAGGTTCCCTACATGTGAGTCACATACATTGATACTTTCCTTTGTTGCTCGTAACTGAGTGAACTTGAAGGAGGTCATTGGGTATCTTACATATCATGCCAAGGGATTTGTATGATCAAGATGTGATTTGTCCCTCCTATGTTACGGGAATGATATCTTTGGGCCCCTTGATAGAGTGAGACTTAGAAAATGCATGGCCTTGCTTGGATGAGTTGATATACGATATCAATGCCATCAGTTTAAGTTGGCATACTTGGTAATCAAGAAACCAAAGATTGGGCTATACAAGAGTGACACATTCCATGTCTCGTGCTTAGTCTTGATATCTTGGACAAAGGGACACTAGCATATATCGGTGATGATCGTAAAGGTTTAGTCGAATCATCGACAATCTTGTCACTTCGGTAGCAATGATGTGTTGCTAGACACCGCTCATTGCTTATAATCATAAATATGATTTATGATCATTACCAACATGGTAAGAGCCTATTGGGTAGCACACATAGAACTATTTGGATCATTAGAATGCATGGGCTAATTATTTGGGTTATAGTTTCACAATAATTTCATATTAATAATGGGCCCAAGAGTTGAGCCATTATTAAGCCTGAAATCAAAGCCAAATTGGATTAGGGATTTGAAACCCATTAGGCCTGGAAGTTGAGTTTCACTATAAATACAACCTTTAGTGAGAAATTCACAGGTCTCCTTGCCCTAGCCTCCCGAAATGGACAGCCGCACTCTTCTCTTTCAATTCCTTGGAGGACGCAAGCTAGCACTGCAAGTGGAAGAAAAACGCATCTACCGGGACGTGGTGGAAGTATGGTGATCCCGAGAAGCTCGTGTGGATACCATAGAGAACTTGAACACGTCAACTGTTCAGGTTTCGTGATTCGACTCTACAGTTGAGTGAGAGATCTCAACCGAAAATTACGTATGAAAATTTTTGAACACCCGGTTTACCCCGTTTCACTTGGATCCTGAAGGGTTTCGGTTAACTTTTGCTGCGCTGTTTGGCTCCCAAAACCCAACTAAGGGCCAAACCAACAAGGAAACAACAAGAAAATTGAGTTACCTCTCGTGCAAAACAAAGCCCCAGCTAGAAAACGTGATTACAAGCTTCCAAAGCACAAAACTTCCTTCAAACTAGCCACCCATTGCTTAGTCAGCCTTGGAACCTTTGATTTCCACCAAGAACTCTTGAATTTGAGTCAGAATTGAAGAAGAAATCAAGTAGGCAAGATGGAGCTCGGGTTTGGCTGGAAAAATGAGGAATTGTGGCAGCCAAAGCACTTTACCAAGTTTTAAAACATCATTTTCCAACAAGCCCTCAAGCTTTAATAAGTTTGTCAAAAAGCCCCCTTCCCAAAATAGTAACTTTTGGTCAAAACTTTGTCAAATGTTGTTTACTTAGGCAAATTTTTGGGTTTAAACCAAGGGTTGGGTTTTAAAGCATGTTTTTCACTCTGAGGACTCGTCCTGACAGCATAGGATACAAAATTACTAGTGATAGCCGAAGTGCCTATCACCTTTCAAACCTGTAGGCTCGGGTAAGGCACCACCCTCGAATGGTAAAGCACCAACTTCAGAAAGGAGGATATCCGGCCCCTCTCACATCCGACCTCGGTAATTCTTCACCATCCCTGGAGACGACAGTACCAACCTCAGGAAAACGGTCCATCATCACCCTCGGTAAAATGCCCAAACCACCTTCGGCAAGGAAAGACATCCTCGAACAGGACCTCCCTCGATGAGGATATTCCTGGATTATTGAAGTGATCTTGGGAGGTAGTTCTCCTGTTCCGAAGGGACCTCAGGAGTATGGAAAAAACAATTAAGGAGCCTCTGACACATCCCCGACACGCCGCCCCCAGACACACTCTGACACGCCGCCCTCGCGCGGCCTAGGCTCCTGGCCAGGCGGCCTGTGGCCAGCTAAATGTTCCCCTTCTCCCCGAAGGTACGGATCGCATCTGGCCAAACACGTGTCATGATCTAGGCCGGCCACGTCAAATCAACTCCTACTATTCACCTCCCTATAAATATTCGGTAAGCACCCTAGGTAAAGGCATTGGACTCCAAAGGGAAAATCTCTCCATTTATTACTCACTCTCCAATTCCAAAACACTGACTGGGGCGTCGGAGGCTCCTCCCCAGAAAAATGCCTTGGGGACCTCCTAACCCTTGTTTTTTCTGAGTCTTTGCAGTCCTCCTCCCACCGGACCATCCTCACCCAGGCATTCTCTCTCCAGCAGTCTTTGCTCCAGGCTCACCATGTCACACAATGACGATGCTGCAGGGCATCATTTGGTGCCGTCTGTGGGAAACATCTCCCAGGTCACCGTCTTAGAGGCTCAGTGCTCAAAGGACAAGGGACTCCCGAAGTCCACCTCCGCACCCACTACAGAGACTTCTACGCCGGAAAATGATTGCCCCCTTACAGTAACGATGAACTTCTTGCGAAACTTCCAGCGCTCCATCATTATCGAAATGGCTCAGCAGCTCGACCAGAGGTGGCCCTAGCCTCCACCGGGCCGAAGGACATCCCCTTCGACAGCAGCCCGAGAGAGAGGCTCGACGTCCACCCACCAGAGTTCCGGGAGTGAGGACTCTCTTAATGCATCTTCAATGGAGGACGCGCCCCCTAAGGCGCAACCCTCCAGGGAACAAGCCCCAGAAGAGACCAGGGCCTCCTCACGGCGGAGTCCATCCCCACACCGAAGGTCTCAGTCTCCTCATCACCGAAGTTATTCTCTGGGAAGGAGAAGAAGTTTTCCATTGCAAGTGGCCACCATGCAACAAGAGGAAGCCAACACTGCTGCCCTTATGGAAAAGATCCTCAGAAGACTGGAAAAGGTTGAGAGGCAGATCTCCCGAAAAGCAGTCTAGTCGAGGTTGTCTAACACTTATACTGGAGAAGAGTCACCCTTCGTGCAAGAAGTAGTGGAGGCACCAATGCCTAGTGACGTCAGGGTGCCCCACTTAGAAACCTACGATGGGCGTAGTGACCCTCAGGCACACCTCACAAAGTACAAATGGAGAATGATGCTCCACGGCGCCGGTGACGCCACCCTTTGCAAGTGCTTTGAGGTGACCCTCTCCGGTCCGGCGATGGCGTGGTATAATTCATTGGCCCATGGAACCTTGCTAAGTTTGCAGGAGGTGTCTACTGCTTTCACTCAGCAGTTCATTGGCAGTAGGCCAACAGCCAAGATGCCAGTACAAATGTTCGATATAGCGCAGCGGAGTGGTGAAACCATTCGCGACTATGTCGAAAGGTTGAATCAAGAAGCACTGAATGTGCCAAACTTTTGGCCTGAGATCTGTATCCTCGCAATGACAAGAGGACTTCAGAGGGATTCCCAGCTCTTCTATGAGTTCTCTAAAGACCCTCCAGACACTTTGGGAGAATTCTACCGAAGGGTTGAACAACACATGACGGCCGAAAAACTCAAGATGGGGGGACCAAAGCTGGAACACCCTCCATCCGAAGGACCAAGTCACCAGCCCTGACACCAGAATGAGGTTGGGGAAAGGCCCCGAAAGCAAAAAGGGAAAAAGCCGATGATGTTCATGTTAGTGTTGTGCTCAAAAGCCAATCATGAGATGATTGTATTTTTGCACATTGAATCATCATATTTTATTAAGGCATTAATCCAGCAATTATGTTTGTTGTTTTGTTTCTGCGTAACTTAACAAACATAATTGTAACCCTAGAATAATGATATTCTTAAACATCCCTAGTCTAGTATTATTGTGGAGCAGGTTGCAATAATACATAACGACTAGCATATGTGGAGACTAATATGAGATATGTAGTCTACATATGGGTACAAGTTGGAGAACTTGTGTACTGGACCGACCCACCATGAGTGTTAGGCTCACCTCCTGACTTGGCTTAGGCCAAGGAACAAAGAGGACTCATGAGAAGGACTATGGAAACTAGTACAGTGATGTATGTGCAAAGCTAGAAACTTTCAGGACTTAACTGCACATAGAAACTGAACTATGGAAAAACAGACAAAAATCCAAGAAAGGGGATCAAATTGTACACTTAGAAGAGTGGTACAATTAAATCTACAAACTTTAAGATGGTGATTTCGACCATGCAAGTTTATTTGATGACTAGTGCAAGACTAGACCAAGTTTAGTGGACAACAATGATTACTAGTCATGTCTTGTCTACCACTAAGGAACTATTCATTATTTAACTAGTTAAACTAACTAGTGTTCACACTAGTCTTATGGCCGATGTTATAAGGGGATTATGGCACTTTGGTACTTGTGTTTGACATGTGCATGGCACTATAGGCCATGAAGTGACTTAAATGTTAAGTTAGACACATGTTTTAGTGGCGGCATTGTGGTCATGTGAAGTTGAAGGCTACAATGAACCATGCAAATTAATGGAAGACAAAAGTTAGCATATTTGCCAACTATTGCACATGTGTCCTATGGCCGGACTAGTCAAGGCCATTTCTTTTTCCATTTCGGGTTTTCTTGCTCTTGACTTGGCCGAGAGTTGTCCTTGAGCTTCTCCTTAGAAATTGGTCTTGAATTCAAGCAAACATTGAAGGCACTTGAAGGATTCAAGCTTGGAAGCTAGTTTCGGCACAAGACAACTTGGAATCAAGCTTTGTTCTTGAAGGAACATTGAAGGGCCGAGCCATTCAAGCTAGGGTTCCAAGGTAACTTGTATATTTCCTTGATTACATGGTCTTTCTTCCATGAACAAAGAGCTAAAGGGTTGAATTGATGGAATAATGAGCCAATTTGGTGAAGAACACCTTGGCTTACATGGTCTTTCTTCCTTGATGGAAAGTTTAGTGTTGGCCGAAAGTGTTGGATGGAATAATTTGGTGTTCTTCTTTGTTTACATGGAAATTAATCCATGATTAAGGTTTATTGATGCCTATTTAATCTTGTGGTAGGCTAAATTGAGTGAAGAACATCAAAGTGTGAAAGTTAGTGTTTGGCCGAAAGCTCAATTTGAGGTAATTCCATGTTCTTCCCTTCATTACATGGTAATTGTTCCATGAACAAGGGTTAATGATGCTTAGATGGATATATGTTGGGTTAATTTAGTGAAGAACATCAATGTATGGAATTGGGCATTTGGCCGAGAGCATGAACTATAGTAATTTAGTGTTCTTCTTGGAATACATGGTACTTGATCCATGAATAAGTGTTGTTGATGCCTATTTGTTGTTATGATAGGCTGTTTGAGTGAAGAACACTTGGGCATTGAAAGTTGATATCTTGGCCAAAAGCATTTTGAGGTAGGGTTCACTAACACTTGATTATGCTTGGTGAATTACCATGGTTCAAGTGTTTAGAGTAGCTAAGTGATGGTTAAAATTTTCCATATGACCTTAGTTGCTTGATGGGCTATTGAGAATACATTCGGTTCTCTTGTTGATTAGCTAATTAACTAATGTACATGTACTAGAAATGCTAGTAAATGTGGCCTATTTGCTTAGCATTTTGGAGCTCTAAGTGGAAGTGGAGTGTTGGATGGTATTTTGTGTGCAAAGTGCACATGGGTACATGTATGGTATATTGGCTGAGAGCATTATGTGGTGTGTGTGTGTGTGTTATTGTGTGCTTGGGTGTTTGCCATGTGCTTGCTAACCCAAATTATGATATTGTGGATTATATGCCATGGTTATTTATCATGTATCTGTATATGCTTGGTTTCCTTTGTTTTTTGTGTTTGTTTTGCAGGTTGAGTTAAGCTAATGGGAGGTTAAGCTTTGAGTGAATACCCAGCTTAACTAAATAGACTCTTAATTGAGTTGTATTTGAGAAGTGAATCCTACTGAGTTTATACTCATTGCCCATCCTATTGTTTTTCAGGAAAAGACATACAGCCTGAGTAGTGCTAACTTGCTTTGTGCTTGTGTTTAGTGCTAGCTTGCTTATTTCCCAAGGTATGTGCCAATGTATGCTTGGCTTATTGAATTTTGGTTCTCTACAAGTCTTATATCTTGTTAGCCGAGACTTATGAGTTAAGTTTGCAGGCTGTAGTGTGGGGGACCTGTCTAGGAAAGCACTATGGACACTTGGACTTTGGCTCTGATTGTAGTCTTTACTTTTATGACAATGAACATGGCAATTGGGTTGGTGCTGCAGTGTGTGCTTCTCTATGGGATCCTTAAGGTTCTTTTTGACCATTAATGGTCTCGGTCTGTATTTAACTTGGCATGGACAACTTATGGGTTCATGGCATGTAGCCATGTTGGATGCTAGGTAGACTACCTTTTGGAGTGTACATATATGTAGTCTTTGATGCCTAAGCTGGTGTTGGTTTTTGTTGGACTTATATGCCAAGTTGTGTATGGACTACGGATGGTTTTGTGCTTGTATATATGTTGAATGCTATGGGCCAAGGATTGGCACCTTTAAGAATGGTTATGGGCTTATGTTTGTGCATGTAATTGTGAACCTCCATGTGTGCCTTGCTTGGCCGAGAAGAACATATGCATATCAACATGTGGTTTTAAAAATCAAAGTATACACTGTGGGCTTCTTGGTTGTCATATAAGTAGCACACTTGATTGCACACCATATATGCACTTAAAATTTCATTAAGTGTTGCCTTGCTTGTTACGCAAGTAATCTATTAAAACCTTGCTTGTTTTGCAAGTTAGTGGTATTGGGCCTTGCATCTGCTGCAAGTAGTTAATGGACTTGTTTTAAAGCCTCCTAGGCCACCTCCCAGGCTTCTCAACTTAAGAAAATAAGACTTAAAGTTGCCATTGCTAGCTTGGCCGAATTAGAGAATTAGAATTTTGAGTTCTGGGTTGAGGGTTAAACTAGGAACTTATAGGCCAGGCCCTGTGTGAGGTGTGACAATGAGAACACTACATGGATCGTTATGAGTGTCATAAGTGATTCTCATAGTGATCATGGTATATGTAGTCCTTCGACCTAAGATCATCAAGGTTCCCTACATGTGAGTCACATACTTTGATACTTTCCTTTGTTACTCGTAACTGAGTGAACTTAAAGGAGGTGATTGGGTATCTCACATATCATGCGGAGGGATTTGCATGATCAAGATGGGATTTGTCCCTCCTATGTAACGGGAGTGATATCTTCGGGCCCCTTGATAGAGTGAGACTTAGAAAATGCATGGCCATGCTCGGATGAGTTGATATACGATATCAATGTCATCAGTTTAAGTTGGTCTACTCGGTAATCAAGAAACCAAAGATTGGGTTATATGAGAGTGACACATTCCATGTCTCGTGCTTACTCTTGATATCTTGGACAAAGAAACAATGGCATATATCGGTGATGATCATAAAGGTTTAGTCGACTCACCAACAATCTTGTCACTTGGGTAGCAATGATGTGTCGCTAGACACCGCTCATTGCTTATGATCATAAATGTGATTTATGATCATTGCCAACGTGGCAAGAGCCTATTGGGTCGCACACATAGAGCTATTTGGATCATTAGAGTGCATGGGCTAATTATTTGGGTTATGGTTTCACTTTAATTTTCTATTAATAATGGGCCCAAGAGTTGAGCCATTATTAAGCCTGAAATTAAATCCTAATTGGATTAGGGCTTTGAAACCCATTAGGCCTGGAAGTTGAGTCTCACTATAAATACAACTTCTAGTGAGAAATTTGCAGGTCTCCTTGCCCTAGCCTCCCAAAAGGACAGCCACACTCTTCTCTTGCAATTCCTTGATGGACGCAAGCTAGCACTGCGAGCACAAAAGAAACGCATCTGCCGAGACGCGGTGGAAGCGTGGTGATCCCGAGAGGCTCGTGTGGATACCATAGAGAGCCTGAACACGTCAACTATTCAGCTTTTGTGATTTGACTCTACAGTTGAGTGAGAGATCTCAACCGAAAATTAGGTATGAAAATTTTCAAACACCCGGTTTACCCCGTTTCACTTGGATCTTGGAGGCTTTCGGTTAAATTCCACTGCGCTGTTTGGCTCCCGAAACCCATCAGTTGACTCCTCTGAACGCCACAAGAGCCAGCATTCTTATGGCCTTGGAAAGACAAAGGACTATAGTCCCAAGGCCGAAGGCCATGACCTCGGAAAATAAGAAAAATATGAAGAAATTTTGCCAATACCACCGAGACCATGGCCACGACACTGAAGACTGCTTCTAGTTAAGGAAGTACATTAAGTCCCTAATAAAACAAGGCCAGCTTCGCCGGTACCTCCGGATACCTTCTCCAAAGGGAAGAAAGTGTTGGGTTTCGGGAGCCAAACAGCGCAGCGGAATTTAACCGAAACCCTCCAGGATCCAAGTGAAACTGGGTAAACCGGGTGTTCAAAAATTTCATACCTAATTTTCGGTTGAGATCTCTCACTCAACTGTAGAGTCAAATCACAAAACCTGAACAGTTGATGTGTTCAAGCTCTCTATGGTATCCACACGAGCCTCTCGGGATCACCGCGCTTCCACCACGTCCCGGCAGATGCGTTTCTCTTGCGCTCGCAGTGCTAGCTTGTGTCCGCCAAGGAATTGCAAGAGAATAGTGCGGCTGTCCTTTTGGGAGGCTAGGGCAAGGAGACATGCGAATTTCTCACTTAAAAGTTGTATCTATAGTGAGACTCAACTTCCAGGCCTAATGGGTCTCAAAACCCTAATCCAATTAGGATTTAATTTCGGGCTTAATAATGGCTCAACTCCTTGGCCCATTATTAATACGAAATTAAAGTGAAACCATAACCCAAATAATTAGCCCATGCACTCTAATGATCCAAATAGCTCTATGTGTGCGACCCAATAGGCTCTTGCCATGTTGGCAATGATCATAAATCACATTTATGATCATAAGCAATGAGCAGTGTCTAGCAACACATCATTGCTACCCAAGTGACAAGATTGTCGATGATTCGACTAAACCTTTACGATCATCATTGATATATGCCATTGTCCCTTTGTCCAAGATATCAAAACTAAGCATGAGACATGGAATGTGTCACTCTCGTATAGCCCAATCTTTGGTTTCTTGATTACCGAGTAGACTAACTTAAGCTGATGACATTGATATCGTATATCAACTCATCCGAGCATGGCCATGCATTTTCTAAGTCTCACTTTATCAAGGGGCCCAAAGATATCACTCCCGTTATATAGGAGGGACAAATCCCATCTTGATCATACAAATCCATCCGCATGATATGTGACATACCCAATGACCTCCTTCAAGTTCACTTAGTTACGAGCAACAAAGGAAAGTATCAAAGTATGTGACTCACATGTAGGGAACCTCGATGATCTTTGGTCAAACAACTACATATACCATGATCACTATGAGAATCACTTATGACACTCATATAACGATCCATGAAGTGTTCTCATGGTGGGTCGGTCCAGTACACAAGTTCTCCAACTTGTACCCATATGTAGACTACATATCTCATATTAGTCTCCACATATGCTAGTCATTATGTATTATTGCAACCCGCTCCACAATAATACTAGACTAGGGATGTTTAAGAATATCATTATTCTAGGGTTACAATTATGTTTATTACGTTACGCAGAAACAAAACAACAAACAAAATTGCTGGATTAATGCCTAAATAAAATATCATGACTCAATGTGCAAAAATACAATCATCTCATGATTGGCTTTTTGGGCACAACACTAACAGAAAGGAGGAACAAGGAAGAGGAGACGATGAGGACTATGATTCCGCCAGACGTCAGGGCCGAAGTCCTCGACAGAATCCACCACCCTCGGCAGGGGTCATCCAAACCATTACCACAGGGATACCCTCGGCCGAAAGGAAAAGGAAGATAAGGTAAATCTCCGTAATGGAGTATGGGAACTCGCCGAACAGGCTTGTCTGCAGGGACGCGTCCATGGTAAAGTTCCCCCATGATGACCCACTCCTCGTCACTGCAAGGATAGGGCGTTGGGACGTCAAAAGAGTACTCCTGGATGACAGCTCCAACACTGACGTCCTCTTTTCGTATCTGCTGCCTAAACTAGGCATCTCAAGGGGCGACCTCAACACAGTCAATTCCCCCACCTTTGGGGTTGGGCCATCCGAGCTCCCAATTCTCGGATGCATCGATTTACCTCTGATGTTGAAGGGGACCTTGCCTCAGAATTGGGAAGAACTATTTGCCTCCGTAATGATGAGATTCATCGTCATCGACGTACCCTCGTCATACAATGCTATCCTCGGGAGGCAAACTCAAGGAAATCTCCACATCCGCCCAGATGTGAAGTACTTGACGGTCACCTTCGCAACCAAAGAAGGAGATGCAGAGATCTTCATCGACCAAGCCGAAGTCAGGAAGGTCTTCACCAGGGCTAGACAAAGCCCGGCCAAGGTCCAAATACAGACTTCGGCTACGGAAAAAGCTATCACGATAGGCGAAGTGACCACAAGAGAGGAAGCAGAAGAGCTAGAAAAAGTCGAGACGGAAGATGTAGAGTTGGTCTCCGGCCGAAACACCCGAGTAGGGAAAAAATTGGCCAAGGGTGACAAAGACAGGCTTGTATCTTTCTTATTAATGAACAAAGATCTATTCGCCTACTCTCCGAAAGACATGCTTGGGGTTGACCCCAGCATAATCCACCATAGCCTCAAAGTCCGCCCGGACGCCAAACCAATTCGGCAGAAAAAATGGAACCTATCATCTTGTAAGAATTCCTTCATTAAAGCTGAGGTTAGGTGTCTGATGGAGGCAGGGGTAATAAGAGAAGTTAAGTACCCCGAATGGCTTAGCAACGCGGTTATCACCACAAATGAAGGGAGTGAAAAGCTCCAAATGTGCATCGACTTTCGGAACCTGAACGATGCTTGTCCAAAGGACTCCTACCCTTTGCCAGCTATAGACCAGTTGGTGGATTCAACCGCTGAATACGGTCTTCTCAGTTTCCTTGATGCCTTCAGTGGATATCATCAAATTCGGATGAACCCTGAAGATGAAGAAAAAACCGCCTTCGTCACCGATGTTGGTACCTACTGCTACGTCAGAATGCCCTTCGGGCTTAAAAATGCAGGGGCTACCTATCAAAGGTTGATGAATAAAGTGTTTGACTCTCAGATTGGGAGAAACATGGAGGCATATGTCGATGATATGATAGTTAAGAGCAGAATGCCTAGTAATCATATCAACGACTTAAACGAGACCTTTCAACGACTTCGGGAGTTCGGCATTCGCCTTAACCCCGAGAAGTGCGTGTTCGGAGTAAATGCAGGGAAGTTCCTCGGGTTTATGGTATCGGAAAGGGGGATAGACGCCAACCCCGAAAAGGTCAAAGCCCTGCTAGATTTCCGAACACCTACAACCATCAAAGATATACAAAGGCTTACAGGAAGAATCACTTCCCTTAGTAGGTTCATCTCCAGGTACGGCGACCGATGTCGACCATTCTTCAAGGTGCTTACTAAAACACCCAGGAGCGAAGGCAACTCCGGAGTTGAAAAGCACCCTTGGAACCCAGAATGCCAGAAAGCTTGGGACGAGCTTAAAAGTTACCTAACCCGTCTGCCAACACTTCGGCAACCTCGGGAAGGAGAACCTCTCATCCTCTACCTCGCCGTCACTGAAAAAGCTGTGAGTTCAGTCCTAGTGAAAGAAGAGGGTGGGAGGCAGTGGCCAGTATACTATGTGAGCAAGTCCTTGCATGGTGCCGAGGTCAGGTACCCATTGCTCCAAAAAGCCATCTATGCCTTAGTGCTTGCGGGCAGAAGGCTACGGCCCTACTTCCAAGGACATCCCATTATCGTCCGAAGCAACCTACCCCTACGTGACATAATGAAAAAGGTAGAGCATTCGGGAAGGTTGTCAAAATGGTGTATCGAGCTCGGAGAATATGACATCACTTATGAGCCAAGAAGGGCAATAAAGGCCCAAGCATTGGCAGACTTCATCGTCGAAATCCCAGGAATCGAGGATGCTGAAGTCACCTCGGAAGATCCGATAAGGATTGAACCCGAGTGGAAACTCTTCGTCGATGGAGCCTCAGGCGCCGAACACCAAGGCGCTGGCGTGGTCCTTCGGGGGCCCGAGGGCATGGAAGCCACCAAAGCCATCAAATTCGGTTTTGATGTCAGCAATAACATCGCCGAATATGAAGCCCTCATAGCAGGACTAAAACTGGCCAAAAGAGTCGGTGTAAGAAACCTTAAGGCCCACAGCGACTCGCAGCTAGTAGTCCGGCAGATGAAAGGAGATTACGCTGCAAAGGATCCAACCTTGGCAAAATACCATGACCTCGTCAAGGAGCTCATTAAAGAGTTCGATTCGGTACAGATAGAAAATGTGCCCCGAAGAGATAACGTTCAAGCTGATACCTTGGCCAAATCCAAGGAACCCACCGAGGTGCTAAAACTACCTAGCACGGAGTTAATGTCCATAGCAACCTCGGAAGCAGGATGGCAAGACTCCATCAAAAAATACCTAGCAACTTCGGTACTACCCGAAGACCCAACCCAGGCTGCAAAGGTGCGAAAGCGCTCCGGCAGATACTTCCTCATCGGGGATGAACTGTACAGACAAGGGTATGCAAGTCCCTTGCAGAGGTGCGTAAAAGAAGAGGATGTCAGAACAGTCCTCGAAGAAGTTCACGAGGGGGCCTGTGGTTCCCACATAGGAACGGACGCCCTCGCCGGAGTGATACTTCGCCAAGGTTACTTCTGGCCTACCCTAAGGAAAGATGCAAGGCAATTTGTCCAAAAATGTGACAAGTGCCAGAGACACGCCAACATCCAGAGGTTACCCTCGGAGCTAATAACCTCGGCCAATTATCCCTGTCCATTTGCAGTATGGGGCATTGATCTCATCGGGCCGCTCCCAACTGCACCTGGAGGAGTAAAGTTCTGCGCAATTGCAGTAGATTACTTCACTAAATGGGTCGAGGCAGGGCCCCTGGCAACAATTTCGGCAAAAGACATACAAAGATTTGTCTGGAAGAACATCATATGCCGATTTGGTATACCAAGGGTAATAATGGCTGACAATGGCACCCAGTTTACGGACAAGGGGTTCCAAGAATTCGTGGCTGACCTCGGTATTAAGCTACACTTCGCCCCGGTAGCCCATCCTCAGAGCAACGAGCAGGTAGAGGTATCTAACAGAACCATAAAAGATGGCCTGAAAAAGCGATTGGGGGAGGCAAAGGGAAAGTGGCCAGAGGAACTCCCTAGTGTGCTATGGAGCTACCGGACAACACCCCGAAGAGCCACAGGTGAGACGCCTTTTTCACTTGTCTTCGGCACAGAGGCCATTATCCCTATCGAGGTAGTCCAGCCATCGGTCAGGGTACAAGTGTTCAACAAAGAAGGGAATGACCTCGGGTTGAGAACTAAACTCGACCTAATTGACGAACACAGAGAAGTGGCCGAGCTCAGGAGAAAGGCCTTCCAGCAAAGAGTAGCTATGGCCGCGAACTTACGCGTCAGGAAAAAAGAAATTGAAAAATGAGACCTCGTTCTCCGAAAAGCTGAGTTTGAACCCTGAAAACCATCTCACGGAGTACTTCGAGCTAACTGGGAGGGACCTTATCTGGTCCTGGACGAAGTTCGGAAAGGAGTCTACAAGCTCGGCGATCCCGAAGGTGGAGAGCTGAAAAATACTTGGCACTCGGATGCCTTGAAGAAGTTCTACGCTTAAAAACTTGTCCGAAAATTGTACAGTTAGAAATTTTTCTAAGTACAGAAAATTTTTTAGAAGGATAATTCCACCTAAGGAACCCTACCGAACGAGAAGCAAGTAAGCACTTGTGAAAATGACGTTCTTTTAAAGTCTGTTTGGTCATTTTTCCCAAAGGACGCCTCGACCGAACACGTCTGCTAAAAGTAGGTCGATTGTTAACTTAAGGAATTCGCCGAAGTTAGCATTCTCCCGAAGATGGTCGATAAAAAGTGCAAAAAGTATCTTGCTAAGGGTCCCAGACCGAAAGTGGTCAAAACAACCCTTAGAGACGAAAAATTATCGGGGACTTAGCCAAACTTTGAAAGAGAAAGTTTTATTACAAAGAGCAAGGTTACAAGAGAAAGAAGAAAAAAGTCTATTGCTGAGCAGGAGCGTCCTGTGTCTCCTGGGCGTCGGCATCTTCTCGGGTAGGCTCATCCGGAGGCACAGGCGCAGCAAAAGGAAGGTTGAGGAACTCCAGCTTCGACCATGTCCACCTGGGCTCCTTGGGAAAATCCAAAGCGGACAAGAATGAGAGGTCGAGTTCGGGGAACCGAGAGAGAACCTGATGTCGCGCCAAACAAAAGTCGTCCTGATAGGACACTTTCGTCGTTTGGTCTAACTGGTCCTTCTCGGCATTCAGCGCAGCCAGCTCGGCCGTAAGCTCGGCAACCTCTTTCTCCAGCCTTTTTTTCTTCTTCTTGTTCTTGGCCTCCTTCCTCAACAACTCAACTTTGGCCTAGAGATCGGCGTTCAATGCAAGCGCCTTCGTAAGGTTCTCAGCAACTTCTGCCTTTTCCTTCCGAAGGGCTTCGTTCTCCAAGGAGAGAACAGCGCACTTCGAGCTGAGGTCCTCGACCTTCGCCGAAAAGTCAAGGAGGAGCTTCTTCTTGCTCTCCCGAAGCTCGGCCCGAAGATTCACTACGTCCTCCTGCACAATTTTGTTCAACTCGCCATACTTGAAGACGTATCTGGTGCAAAAGTCCTTCCTCTTTTTTAGAGAATCCTCGGACCGAGAGCGAGCCTCAGCCTACTTCACTGCCCAGGAGCGAAAGTACCTGCTGTATGCCAAGAGCTACAGAAAAAAGGCCCCAAATAAGGGTTAAGAAGCAACAAAAACTCAGAGGGAAATTTTTCTAAGGAAAGAAGAAAAACCTACTTGGGCTGCATGTTCGGTCATCCTCGCCACGAGGATCTCCTCATTTAGGCATTCGTTGATGAGCGACTGGAAGGTGGAGTTCGTCAGCACACCCGTCGCCATTTGGGGAGCCATTAACTGGCTGTCATTGGAGAACAAATTCATGTCCTCCGTGAAAGTCCAGAACGGCTTCCTTGGCACTTTATCCTTCGGGATACGCTTATGCTGAAGAGCCCTTCTTCGGGCATGAGCCTCCGACCAGGGAGCATGAGTCACATCCTCTGCAAGATCACGCCGAAGTTCCGTCAGTACATCATCCCTTAGCCATTCCCCTAAAAAATCGTAGATGCTGAAAATACTAAGATTCATAGAAGAACGGCTAAGGAACAAACCTGGTGGAACTTCAGCCACGTTGTCCTCGGGCTCGTCCACTTCTCGGACTTCACCGGGAATGTTCTTGCTCTTCCTCCTCCTGCTCTCTTAGAGCTCTCGGACTGAAGTCTGTTTGACCGAAGTTTCTGTGGCGGTATCCAAACTCAGAACCGCCTCGAGAGCAGCAGGATCCAAGGAATGATCGACAGGGGCAGGGGAAGGGGCAGGCGATTGATCCTACACTTCAACAATATCTTCGGGGGAAGGAGGAAAAGCATCCGCCTTAGCCTTCTTCGCCTTAGATGGCCCTCCAGTAGTCTTCTTCCTTTTAGCAGACACCTTCTTTCACGTCTGCTCCCCCTTCTCGGCCTGACCGAGAAAAAGGGACTTGTAAAAGTCAGCAGATTGATCGCCCATCTCTGCAAAAGGAAAACACATCAGTGTAAGTCCAAAAGGAACGCAAGTAAGCAAAACCTGGAGGTAACTTACTCTCGACAAAAGCCTCGTACGAGATCTCACACCGAAGAAGCATCACCAGCCATGCTTTCTTCCCCAGAAGAACAGGCACAAGCATGTTCGGGTCAGACTTATGTGCGTGAATTACTCCCAGTTCCCAAAGGACCTCTTCAGTCATGAGGTCCCACTTAATGGGAAAGGGATACAATGAGCGCGGAGGGACCTCGGGGTCCCAGTCAGCAACTGCCCGAATGCGCCGGTCGAATTCGGCGAACTCGTCAACCAACCCCGAAGTCAAAAGCTTCCGAGGGTCAGCGACGTCGATCTTAAGTGTCCCAGAAGCCCACCTGGTCGGTACGTAGCTCCAAAATTCGGGAACTGACACAAAGAAGAACTGCTTCTACCACCCCAACTAGCTATCCCTATTGTCGAAGGTGAAAGTAAATTTTTTGCTCCCGGACCCTCGGGGAAGCAAGAAGTAAAAGCCACCCTTCGGGACCGGGTGGAGTTTGTAGTATTGAAGGAAGAAAAGAAAGTGGGGTTATATCTTAAAAACCCCGCACATGCAAAGAAAAGAATTGAAGTAAGAATAAGAATTAGAAGGGAGCTGGTTCACAGCAATTCTATGAAACTTGTAGAACTCGCATACCATCCAAGGGGGAGGGTACCGAAGACCGGCTTTCAATTGGGCCCGATAAATAGTGATCTCACCCAAATTAGCACTATAGCCATATGAACCCAGGATAGGTAACCTCGGAACGATATAGGAAGGGAGATAGTATTTTGCTATCCACTTCGTCATCTTCTCCAAAATGGTACAGCATGGGTGCGACTCAAGGGGGAGAAAGCTTTTGGGGGTAGGACGTACGGACATCAGTGGAGTTGGATTCGACATCTCTCGGAAAAGAAGAAAGGCAACCTCGGAAGAATGAAGGGAGAGAACCGAAGGACTTCGGAAGAACAAAATTTTGGAAAAAACAACCTCGGAAGAAAGGAGGAACTATGGAAGAAAAAACCCACCGAAAGTTTTGCCAAAGTCTGGACTCCTGGACGCCGTCGTGAAGGGTTACCGTAAATCGCTCCGCCGCTAGAACCGCTACCGGAAGGAGAAAAAAGACGAGAGAGAGCTCTAGAGCAAAATGAAAGCAAAAGAGAATAGTGTGAATGTCTGAGGCAAGAGGTGTTTATATAGGCCGAAGGGGGGTAAGCGAAACGTTTCCATTATTACTCCTCGAAGGTGAAACGTCGTCTCCTCGCAAGCGAAGAGACGTAATTAATATAACCAATGTAACTATTCTCCATCCATCAGCGGCCACGTGTCATCCAACGCGAGGAACTAGGGCACGCCCCCTGACATCACGAAAACCCAGGCACGCTCATCCATAACTGACATGCATAGTCACGAGACGCGAGGGTTCACTAACCTGCAGCAGAAAAAGTAAAAATAAAGGGAGTACATGCCCCTAGATCGCCGAAGGACTAGGTGATGACACCTCGACCAGGAAGGGACACCTTCGGATGACGAAACGCCTCCTTGAGCAGTGTCCCACTCGGAGTTCGGCAAAACGTCTTCCGGGAGACTAGAGCCGAAGTCTCTGCTTCGACTTTTCAAAGGGGGCATGTGATAGCCGAAGTTGTTGGGTTTCGGGAGCCAAACAGTGCAGCGGAAATTAACCGAAACCCTCCAGGATCCAAGTGAAACTGGGTAAACCGGGTGTTCAAAAATTTTCATACCTAATTTTCGGTTGAGATCTCTCACTCAACTGTAGAGTTGAATCACAAAACCTGAACAGTTGACATGTTCAAGCTCTCTATGGTATCCACACGAGCCTCTCGAGATCACCACGCTTCCACCATGTCCCGGCAGATGCGTTTCTCTTGCGCTCGCAGTGCTAGCTTGCGTCCTCCAAGGAATTGCAAGAGAAGAGTGCGACTGTCCTTTTGGGAGGCTAGGGCAAGAAGACCTGTGAATTTCTCACTTAAAAGTTGTATTTATAGTGAGACTCAACTTCCAGGCCTAATGGGTTTCAAAGCCCTAATCCAATTAGGCTTTAATTTCGGGCTTAATAATGGCTCAACTTTTGGGCCCATTATTAATACGAAATTAAAGTGAAACCATAACCCAAATAATTAGCCCATGCACTCTAATGATCCAAATAGCTCTATGTGTGCGACCCAATAGGCTCTTACCACATTGGCAATGATCATAAATCACATTTATGATCATAAGCAATGAGTGGTGTCTAGCAACACATCATTGCTACCAAGTGACAAGATTGTCGGTGATTCGACTAAACCTTTATGATCATCATCGATATATGCCATTGTCCCTTTGTCCAAGATATCAAGACTAAGCACGAGACATGGAATGTGTCACTCTCGTATAGCCCAATCTTTGGTTTCTTGATTACCGAGTAGGCCAACTTAAACTGATGACATTGATATCGTATATCAACTCATCCGAGCATGGCCATGCATTTTCTAAGTCTCACTCTATCAAGGGGCCTGAAGATATCACTCCCGTTACATAGGAGGGACAAATCCCATCTTGATCATACAAATCCCTCCGCATGATATGTGGTATACCCAATGACCTCCTTCAAGTTCACTCAGTTACGAGCAACAAAGGAAAGTATCAAAGTATGTGACTCACATGTAGGGAACCTTGATGATCTTAGGTCGAAGGACTACATATACCATGATCACTATGAGAATCACTTATGACACTCATATAATGATCCATGTAGTGTTCTCATGGTGGGTCAGTCCAGTACACAAGTTCTTCAACTTGTACCCATATGTAGACTACATATCTCATATTAGTCTCCACATATGCTAGTCATTATGTATTATTGCAACCCGCTCCACAATAATACTAGACTAGGGACGTTTAAGAATATCATTATTCTAGGGTTACAATTATGTTTATTACATTACGTTGAAACAAAACAACAAACATAATTGCTGGATTAATGCCTTAATAAAATATCATGACTCAATGTGCAAAATTACAATCACCTCATGATTGGCTTTTGGGTACAACACTAACAATCTCCCACTTGCACTAAAGCCAATCATCCATGTATCTAATACCGATGGACCTAGAATGGCTATCATGCTTTTGCTGCGTAAAGGGCTTTGTCAGCGGATCAGCAATGTTGCTATCTGTCGAAGTCCTGCATATCCTTACATCACCCCTCTCGATGATCTCCCTGATGAGATGATAGCGTCAGAGTATGTGTTTGGATCGCTGGTGAGATCGAGGTTCCTTAGCCTGTGCGATTGCTCCATTGTTGTCACAATAGAGCTCTATCGGGTCGGTAATGCTTGGAACCACTCCAAGTTCAGTGATGAACTTCTTGATCCAAACTGCCTCTTTCGTAGCATCAGAGGCGGCAATGTACTCAGATTCTGTTGTAGAGTCAGCTACTGTCTCTTGCTTTGAACTCTTCCAGCTCACAGCACCACCACCAATACAAAACACATAACCAGATTGCGATCTAAAATCATCCTTATCGGATTGGAAGCTTGCATCGGTGTAACCCCTTACAACGAGCTCATCTTCACCTCCAAAGACCAAGAATGCATCCTTAGTCCTTCGTAAGTACTTAAGGATGTTCTTAACAGCTGTCCAGTGACTCTCACCGGGGTTCGATTGGTACCTACTCATCATGCTCAAAGCATATGAGACATCGGGACGAGTACATATCATGGCATACATGATAGATCCAATTGCTGAGGCATATGGAATCTTACTCATGCGCTCTCTCTCCTCAGGTGTACTCGGACACTGAGATCTAGAAAGAGTTATACCATGTGACATGGGCAAGAATCCTTTCTTGGAATCTTGCATGCTAAACCTCTTTAGCACCTTGTCAATATATGTACTTTGACTTAGGCCAAGAAGCTTTCTAGATCTATCTCTATAGATCCTGATGCCTAACACATAGGCTGCTTCACCCAAGTCCTTCATAGAGAAACATTTCCTTAGCCAAGTCTTCACAGACTGTAGCTCAGGAATGTCATTCCCGATGAGTAGTATGTCATCTACATACAACACCAAGAAGACAATAGCGCTCCCACTAACCTTCTTGTAGACACAAGGTTCATCTTCATTTTTGATAAAACCAAACTCTTTGATTGCTTCATCAAAATGAAGATTCCAACTTCGAGAAGCTTGCTTCAGTCCATAAATGGACCTTTGCAACTTGCACACTTTATTGGCATTCTTAGGAGTGACAAAACCCTCAGGTTGTGTCATGTACACATCCTCAAGTAGCTTTCCATTTAGGAATGCAGTTTTGACATCCATTTGCTATATCTCATAAATCATAGTGTGCAGCAATAGCAAACAAAATTCGGATGGATTTAAGCATAGCAACTGGTGAAAAAGTTTCATCATAGTCAATACCATGAATTTGCTTGAAACCTTTTGCAACCAATCGTCCCTTAAAGGTAATCACATTACCATCCATGTCAGTTTTCTTCTTGAAAACCCATTTGCACCCTATGGGTTTTACCCCTTCAGGTGGGTCAACCAAAGTCCATACTTGGTTTTCATACATGGATTCCATCTCGGATTTCATGGCCACTAGCCACTTCTCAGAGTCAGGCCTCGACATAGCTTGTTGGTAGGTTGTGGGCTCATCTTGATCCATGAGCATCACATCACCAATGTGAGTCACGAGAAATCCATATCTCTCAGGCTCACGCCGAATCCTACTAGACCTACGTGGGCTCTGTGCTACAGGAACAGACTCTTGAACCACAACATCTTGCGGTGTCTGTTCAGGTTCCATTTCAGGTTCGATGTCTCCTTGTTGTTCTTGAATTTCTTCAAGTTCTACTTTCCTCCCACTAGTTCCTTTAGAGATAAACTCTTTCTCTAAAAAGACACCAGTTCGAGCAACAAACACTTTTTGCTCAGAAGGATTGTAGAAATAGTAACCCTTTGTTTCTTTGGGATACCCAACAAAAAGGCATTTTTGAGATTTGGGCCCTAGTTTGTCAGAGGATTGACGTTTCACATAAGCGTCACAGCCCCAAATCTTCATAAAAGACAAATTGGGACGCCTCCCACTCCATATCTCATATGGTGTCTTTTGAACCGATTTAGATGGAACTCGGTTTAGTGTAAAAGCGGTTGTCTCTAGAGCATGTCCCCAAAAGGAGTTTGGAAGGTCAGCTTGACTCATCATAGAGCGAACCATGTCTAACAGAGTTCGATTTCTCCTTTCAGATACACCATTCCATTGAGGTGTACCTGGTGGAGTGAGTTGTGATACTATACCACACTCCTTCAGATAGTCAAGGAATTCTCGATCCAAGTACTCTCCACCTCGATCTGATCGAAGCACTTTGATACTCTTCCCGAGTTGATTCTCTACTTCATTCTTGAATTCTTTGAACTTTTCAAAGGATTCTGACTTGTGTCTCATGAGATACACATAGCCATATCTGCTAAAGTCATCAGTGAAAGTAATGAAGTATTGGAAGCCTCCTCCAGCTTGTGTAGACATAGGGCCTTGCCCAACAAACATGACTCACATGTCTCATATGATTCAAAATCAAATGAGTCCAAGAGTCCATCCTTATGGAGCTTGGATATGTGAGTCTCATTTATATGGCCCAAGCGATAGTGCCAGAGATAGGTCGGGTTTGAATCATTTAATCTGACCTTCTTGGTATTCACATTATAGATTGGATCTTCGAGGTCTAGAACATACAACCCATTGCTAAGTTGAGCACTACCATAAAAGATTTCATTCAAATAAATAGAACAACATTTGTCCTTTATTATAAATGAAAAACCTTTCTTGTCCAAACAAGAAACAGAAATCAAATTTCTACTAATAGTAGGCACAAAGTAGCAGTTGTCTAATTCTAAAACTAATCCACTAGGTAAAGTGAGAACATAAGTCCCTACGGCTAAGGCAGCAACCCTTGCTCCATTTCCAACACGTAGGTCCACTTCACCTCGGGCCAATCTTCTACTTCTACTTAGATCCTGCACATTTGCACAAATGTGAGATCCACATCCAGTATCTAATACCCAAGATGAGGAAGTAGAAAAGTTAGCCTCTATAACAAAAATACCTGAAGTGGAAGTCTTACTTCCTTTTTCCTTAGCAAGTTCTTCAAGATAGAGCTTGCAGTTGCGCTTCCAGTGTCCAGGTTGCTTACAATGGAAGCACTCCCCTTCCTTTGCCACACCACCCTTTGGTTTCAGTGCAGCTGAAGAAGAACTAGCATTGGACTTTCCATTAGCGTTATCCTTCTTCTTGTTGGCTCTTCCTTTTCCATTGCCCTTTTGAACCATCAAAATGGGCTTAGCCTTCTTAAGGTGTTGCTCAGCAGTTCTCAACATGTTGAGCAATTCGGGAAGGGATTTATCAAGGTCGTTCATGTTATAGGTCGTGATGAACTTTGTGCATGTTATAGTTCATGACGAACTGACTGTAGTTTTCAGGCAACGATTGCAAGACTACATCGATAGCTAACTCTTTTTGAGGAGCAAATCCTAAATTCTCAAGATTCTCAATATACCCAATCATCTTGAGCACATGAGGACCCACGGGACTTCCCTCAGACATCTTGCACTGAAACAATGCCTTAGAGGACCCAAACCTCTCATGCCTAGCTTGCTCTTGGAAAAGCATTTTGAGATGTTCGATCATATCGAACGCCCCCATGTTCTCATGTTGCTTCTGAAGCTCAGATTCCATGGTAATAAGCATAAGGCATGCAACATCCGAAGCATCATCAGAATGCCTCTTGTGAGCATCCCTTTCAGCTCTTGGAGCAGTGGCAGCAGGCTTATTTGGAATGGGCTGCTCTAGGACATAAGCGTTTCTCTCTAACTTGAGGACTATCCTCAAGTTTCGGTACCATTTGAGAAAGTTGGTCCCATTCAGTTTTTCCTTCTCAAGGATCGATTGCAATGAAAGTGTCGATGTGTTTTGTGTCATGATTATCTACAACAGTCAATATGCAGTGTCAGAGTCATGTATTTTAATTCATTTAATAAGAACTTTTTTTAAACAATACTCCCACTATTTTCCTCAAAATAATAACCCTCGATATTGTTTCGGAACACCTCGGCACTAAGTTATTATAGTGGGCCAAGATCCATATTTGACCACAACCTGAGTCAGTTTTGGCTTTTCTATCAAGTTACAGCTATTTAGGTAGGCAACTCCTTGCCAATTGCATCCCATGCAACTCTTGGATAGTTGGGTGAACAACACTTGTCCAAGCTCATCTCATGAACTTAAGCCCAACTCTATGCCTCTAAGTCCCTACTCCTATTAGGATGACTTAGTTAAGTCGAACCCAAAGTTAGTAATTTGGATATCACTATTATCCCATCGCGCTTTACCAAGATGAACATAGGTTCTTTGCTTTGGCAAACCCACCTAATGTTGATCAAAGTCTTGACGAGTGCCAACATTTGGAAGGCATCACATTTAATGACTTAATATTTGTTTGAGGGATTTTTTTCATTTTGATCTCACCAATATGTTATCTCCGGTTGTCTTATACATGCATCACATACAAATATAAAACATGCATCTCATGCGTACAAGAAAATAAATGTGACATGGTTATAGCCCAAACTATGCGATATTTTCAAGTCAATGAGAATATCATAAAAGCCTAAGAAAAGAAAAGAGTCTTCACAAGCTCCTTATCTTCCTTTCTTGGCTGCCCTTTTGTTGTCATCTCCTTGGACATGCCTCCTTGGATGATCCTTAGACATACAACCTTGGATGATCCCATAATGCACTATTACATCAATAATAGAAACCTCGAGTTACATCCGAGGGGAGTAAGGTGAAAAGAGCATGTACAATGAGAGTGATAAGAAAAGGCACGACTTGCAGGTCGTATTTACAAGTACAAACCAATCAAGGGCTATAACCATGCACCATGCTACAAACACCAATTAGCATATCATGTCAAATTTCATTCAACAAAGATGCATGCCAATTTTTGCACCTTGATTAACCAGTTCTTATTTATGTGGCGCTTTCGCATATGGCGGTCCCGCTGGCCTGTCAGTGGGCGGTGGTTCAGCTGACCGGTCAGCGGACGAGGTCAAAGGGAGCCGCCCTTATGGGGGGCGTGGGGGGCAGCGCCCCCCGGCGCAAAAAATTGTCTTGCAATTGCTTAGCCCAAAATCTTCTATTTCGAGCAAGTAGGCACCCGAGACTCCTCCATTCGAGCCACCAAAAATACCTTACTTTCGATGCCCAAACAGGCCGAATCCGAACAAAGCTAGGGTTTTTGCAACTATTGCAAGAATCCTAATCCATATCGGTATCTCATACCATTCAATTTGAGATTAATCTCATTAACCAATTTGTGTCGTTTCTTCATATATCTCATATGTTCATTACGAATTCCAGTTTCATGCATCTTGAATCAATCTAATTAATCATGGCCGAAAAGCAACCGAACACATAGCATCATGCGATTCAACACTCAATCCCGATTTAGGGTTTCACCAGTAGCTCTGATACCACTGTTGGGTTTCGGGAGCCAAACAAGTGCAGTGGAATTTAACCGAAACCCTCTAGGATCCAAGTGAAACGGGGTAAACCGGGTGTTTGAAAATTTTCATACCTAATTTTCGGTTGGGGTCTCTCACTCAACCGTAGTGGAAAATTTTCATACCTAATTTTCGGTTGAGATCTCTCACTCAGCTGTAGAGTTGAATCAAAAAACCTGAACAGTTGACATGTTGAGGCTCTCTATGGTATCCATACGAGCCTCTCGGGATCACCACGCTTCCACCACGTCCCGACAGATGTGTTTCTCTTGCGCTCGCAGTGCTAGCTTGCGTCCTCCAAGGAATTGCAAGAGAAGAGTGCGGTTATCCTTTTGGGAGGCTTGGGCAAGGAGACCTGCGAATTTCTCACTTAAAAGTTGTATTTATAGTGAGACTCAACTTCCAGACCTAATGGGTTTCAAAGCCCTAATCCAATTAAGCTTTAATTTCGGGCTTAATAATGGCTCAACTCTTGGGCCCATTATTAAAACGAAATTATTGTGAAACTATAACCCAAATAATTAGCCCATGCACTCTAATGATCCAAATAGCTCTATGTGTACGACCCAATAGGCTCTTGCCATGTTGGCAATGATCATAAATCACATTTATGATCATAAGCAATGAGCGGTGTCTAGCAACACATCATTGCTACCCAAGTGACAAGATTGTTGGTGAATCGACTAAACCTTTATGATCATCACCGATATATGCCATTGTCCCTTTGTCCAAGATATCAAGACTAAGCACGAGACATGGAATGTGTCACTCTCGTATAGCCCAATCTTTGGTTTCTTGATTACCGAGTAGACCAACTTAAACTGATGACATTGATATCGTATATCAACTCATCCAAGCATGGCCATGCATTTTCTAAGTCTCACTCTATCAAGGGTCCCACAGATATCACTCCCGTTACATAGGAGGGACAAATCCCATCTTGATCATACAAATCCCTCCGCATCATGATATGTGACATACCCAATGACCTCCTTCAAGTTCACTCAGTTACGAGCAACAAAGGAAAGTATCAAAGTATGTGACTCACATGTAGGGAACCTTGATGATCTTAGGTCGAAGGACTACATATACCATGATCACTATGAGAATCACTTATGACACTCATATAACGATCCATGTAGTGTTCTCATGGCGGGGCGGTCCAGTACAGAAGTTCTCCAACTTGTACCCATATGTAGACTACATATCTCATATTAGTCTCCACATATGCTAGTCATTATGTATTATTGCAACCCGCTCCACAATAATACTAGACCAGGGACTTTTAAGAATATCATTATTCTAGGGTTACAATTATGTTTGTTAAGTTACGCAGGAACAAAACAACAAACATAATTGCTGGATTAATGCCTTAATAAAATATCATGACTCAATGTGCAAAAATACAATCATCTCATGATTGGCTTTTGGGCACAACACTAACAGAAGTGCCTATCACCCTTCAAACCCGTAGGCTCGGGTAAGGCACCACCCTCGGATGGTAAAGCACCAACTTCGGAAAGGAGGATGTCCGGCCCCTCTCACATCAGACCTCGATAATTCTTCACCATCCCTAGAGACGACAGTACCAACCTCGGGAAAACGGTCCATCATCACCCTCGGTAAAATGACCAAACCACCTTCGGCAAGGAAGGACATCCTCGAACGAGACCTCCCTCGATGAGGATATTCCTGGATTATTGAAGTGATCTCAGGAGGTAGTTCTCCTGCTCCGAAGAGCTCTCTTCTACTGAAGGGACCTCGGGAACACGGTAGAAATAATTAAGGAGCCTCTGACACATCCTTAACATGCCTCCCCCAGACACGCTCTGACACGCCGCCCTCGCGGGGCCTAGGCTCCTGGCTAGGTGGCCTGTGGCTGGCTAAATGTTCCCCTTCTCCTCGAATGTACGGATCGCATCTGGCCAAACATGTGTCATGATTTGGGCTGGCCACGTCAAACAAACTCCTACCGTTCACCTCCTTATAAATATTCGGTAAGCACCCCAGGTAAAGGCATTGGACTCCAAAGGGAAAATCTCTCCATTTATTACTCACTCTCCAATTCTAAAACACTGACTGGGGCGTCGGAGGCTCCTCCTCGGAAAAACACCCCAGAGACCTCCTAACCCTTGTTTTTTCTGAGTCTTCGCAGTCCTCCTCCCACTGGACCATCCTCACCTAGGCATTCTCTCTCCAGTAGTCTTTGCTCCAGGCTCACCATGTCACACAACGACAATGCTGCAGGGCATCAACCAGTTTGCCTCTAGAGCTCCTTTGATGCCATAATCTCCTCGGAACAAAGTAAACCTTAACTAAATTGTTTGACCTTGCTAAGTGAACTTGAAATAAGGTATTGAATTAAGGATTTATTAATTTATACTTCTTAAATGAACTTCCCACTAGGAGAGCTATAACAAGTCATATCCCCTCTTAGAAAAAGTTCAGGAAATTCAGAAGCCATCCTGCAATGACAATGTCTTAAGCTATTGATGTTATGAACATGCAGGACACCATCCCACATTTTCTTAAAGGAGAGGGAGCCATTGATAGGGCATAGGCCCAACTTGAGAGCCCATATCCACGTAGAGTAGGTCCAAAATAAGAGATCCAGCAAGCTGAAAAAGAAAACTCATCCCAAACGGAAAGAGAATCCCAGAATTGCAGGATTGATTCAAAGATTTCTATCCCAAGGTGATTCTCACGGGTCTCACCTCATCTATATAAGCTAGGTCATTCGCCAATATCAAGATATGAGGTTTTCTAACTAAACCCTCTGCTACTTCTCTTTACCAGCCAGAAACTAACTTAATCGTTAGAGGGTTTTCCCCGAAAATACATATCAGGTCTCTGACGTTGTTTTTGTGCACATGA